>JAMLFT010000035.1:0-71646 GCA_026544285.1 Pachyrhizus erosus | reverse complement strand
CATTGAAATTTTACAAATCCACTTTTTGTTCACTGTTATTCTATTTACTTTAAAATTATTTTGAAAACCCCTTTTCCCAAATTTAGATTAAACTATTCTTCATTTGGCTTAAGACTCAGAGAGCTTTAAATCATAAGAAAATTTACCAAAACTGTTCCCTGTAGATACGACATTCGTACCTGAAAAGGTACTATATTACAATTGAATCGGTACACTTGCCGAATAAAAAAAAAATATCTAACAAGTTTTTTTGATCTATTTGAATTTAAAATGTGTCAAATATGTTTGGAATTTTTTTTAACAAAATTTGGGAGAAAATATTTTAATTTGTAACAAAAATTTTCTTAATAAATAGAATAGTTTATTTCCAAAATTTGTTTTCCCTTTGAAATTCATGAAAAAAATTTCTACAAAATGTTTGAAATTCGTTTAAAATTTCTCTAAAATTCTTTTTTTTTTTCTATTAGTGAATAAAAATAAAGAAATAGATAATAAAATTAGGACAATATCTCAACATATCCTAAAAATATCAACACATAGGTACTAAAATTTATAACGACGAGATCATAACAGTAGGTATAGAAAATTTCTTATTTAATTTATGGTTAAAACTTATACTATTGATAGATAAAATTGTAAGTACACAGCAAACTGTTTTTTTAGCAACTTCAATTACTATCCCTAAAATATACAGTAATGGAGACAACATTATATGTAAGGTAAATTGTAGAAAACGAAAATAAATGTAAGTTAAACAGATTCATGAGAATATATCTACAAATCTTTATCTTATATCCACAGTTTTTTTTGGAGTGAATTAAATGGTTTGATCCTTATGTGATTGCTTTCATATATATGAAATATAAACTAATCAATTTAAACGTAAGTTAAAAACATACAAATATTAACGTGTTTTATTTTTTTGTTAAAATGATTAGTTTTGGAAAGTTGGCTTTCCTATGATATGCAGTATTATTATTTAGTTTATTACCACAAACATAAAATCTGATGAGAACAACACTCTACGTAAATTCCATTACATCAATGTATTGAAATATGAAATATATTTTATTATTATTCTTTTATATGTAACATCATTTTGTCTTATTTTACCAACAGTAAACCGTAAAGAAATATGACGTAAAATATGTTTAGGTAATTTTCACTTGGTTGAAAAAAGCTGCAATTCCACTAATATAAACTTTTGTGCTGAACTTTTAACTTGTTGAACCCGTGGCAGCTTGGTTCTGTTACTGTTAGAACAACTGGGGTCAGTGGTGGTCACAGACTCACAGATGGTCACAAAATTCCATTGTTTGGTAGGGTACCGTACTCTGCATGTTTTTGGAATGGGCTTTCAAACGTATATTTTCCTGTCAATTCACAGAATCATAAGTAGCTACAGCGAATAGCTTCACTATTTATTCTAATAATTATTATTACTGATATATTAGGTCATTCGTTATTAGATTATTATTAAACCATTTACATATATTTAATATTGTCAGTTTTACGTTTAAGGTGTTTAGTTTTTGACATGAGATATAATAAGTTTTAATAAATAATATATATATAAATATATATTTTACAAAAAGTATCTTAGAGAATAGAGGTTGCATTTCCCACATGTTAAATGACACTCTTGTTTACTATCAATGTTTTACATCAGTGGGTGACTGATTATAACCTAATTAAGTTGTATAAAAAGATTAAAAAAAAAATAACATTACTTTGTCTATCATAGTAGTTTTAATCGATTCAACTTTCCAATGGAATGTGGCACCGGTGGTCCCCAAAAAAATTTGTGGGTCCTGATAAATCGTTTTTTGAAGCTTGTGTGCATATCTTTTGCAATCTTGCTAGCTTTACCAAAGAATTATTTTTGGAGGCTTGCTATAGCTAGGATGCTTGAGACTTACTACTGCTTATTTATTAATGATATAATTTTTATTATTTTAATAATAGTCTTTAATTTGTGATCATGGTTATGTTAATTTTTAATAATTTTGTTGTATTTTTACATGTGTTATCATGTAATTTTTTCTATTTTTTTTTATTATTTTAAATAAAATCTAATTCGTGAAATTTGACTATGTTTTTGTTTTTTTATTTTATATTAGTAAAAAAATTCACAAAATAGTAGTACAAATAAATTTCTCATTTTTTATAATTGTTTTTTTTTATAAATAAAATAATTATAACTTAATAAATAAATTATTGATTAAAGGTAAGGATGGAAGGTTATTAGTGAAGTTAATTTAATTTATTTATTTTTGGAAAGATGCTAGATTTGAGAGATTAGATAGTTGTGAAACGTTTAAATTTTAAAAAAAGAATAATGTGTATAAATAAAATCCTCTTAAAAATTTTAAGGAGATATTTTAGATTAGAGATCATCTTAAAAATTATATTATCTTATAAGAGAATCTTATTGATCATCAATATTTATGATTCGTTTGAATGATGAGAGATTTTAATAAAAAGAAATAGAGTAAAAAAAATGGAAGAGAAGAGAGAATGAATTAAAAATAGATAAATTTTTAAATAATTATGATTGAAAAGAATAGAAGAGAACAAAAGTAAATTTGTATTATAAAGATGTATTTGTCTTTAATAATATATTTAATTTTAATAATAATACTATTATTATTATATAAGAAAGAGTGTTTATAAAAAAGGTAGGTGGAAACAAATCTGGAAAAAACAAATGAGAGGCAAGCATGCAAACAATTCATAATCGATTAACAAAATCAGAAAACAATTATCTCTTCCGTTGGCAGGATTTCCACACGTTTTTTGCTCTCTGTTGCGCGGATTTTTTTTTGTACGGGACCTACAACTTTTTCTAATAAATTCTTTTATTTTATTTTCTACCAAACCATGTATCACACTTCCTTCCTATTCCTTTCTCCTTTTTTTTTTTTTTTTTTTTAATGATATAGGGATTAAGATGCATTTGGTAAGAAGGAAAAAAAGTGAAAAATATAATGAAATAAAAAAGGTGAATAAAAAAATAAAAAAAATAAAGATGTTTAATGTTAAAAAAATAAATTAAAAAACATATAATAAAGTAGAATATGCATCTGACAACTTTAATTTTGTCTCCTATTTCACCACCCTAACTAGGCCACCCTGGGCCTCCCACACAATCAAATGGTTTCTTCTTATTCTTACACACTATTACTTTGTTAAAACATTTCTGACATGACCAATGAGAAAAGTACCACACCTATTCCATTATGTCATTTGGGTCATCTGAAACCAAATGTTTCTACACATTAGCAACTTACAATTTCTCCTTGTTTTCAGAGATTTATTTTACAAACTTACTTAAACCAATGACAAAGATAAATAATTATTGTTGTCCATTTATTAAACAAAATACAATCTGTGTAGATTAAACATCTAATGCAATAGTTAAGAACCTATAAACGCAAACCAAACTTGTGTACAATTTAGTCCAGGAAATAGGAAATAGAGCAGTGGGTTTTCCCTTTGCAATGTGCACTTACTGGTGGCGTAAGCACTACCAAGCACGAAGTTGAAAAGCAACACGAAGATGAGGTTTTCACGTGTACGTAACTAAAAAAAGTGTAGCAGGTAGGGTCCAGCACAACCAAGTGAGACACCTCATTACTCCCATTGGCAATTGACCTTGAAGACTCATAATTGTTAGGTGTAACAAATGTATTATAAATTTGTAATTGTACTACTGGCCATGTGCAGATTCATAACAGCCAAAGATTCTTCTTCTATATTTCTCAATCTTCAACTCCAACAATTACTGTTTCTTTTGCTAATCAATATTAGTTTTTGGATTAGATGTATTTTCAATTCTTATCACTACGATTAAATTTATTTTTTTAAATTTTGATTCTCAGAAATTTTTTAATTTTCAAAAATTATTAATAATATATTTAATCGCACGGCATCAATAATGTGTGACGCAATATATTAATATATATGTCTCGTCATGTGATTTTAAAAATTATTTTTTTAAAATATATAAAAATTAGAATTAACAAAATTGTTTAAAAATGAAACTAAATATATTTACAAGAATTGAGGATTTGTCCTGCTTTTATTTTTTGTTACATCGAACAAATTAATTTTATTCACTCGTCTTTCGATTAACCATATTTTGTAAGATTTCTCTTCATTTTTTATATTTTTTTTCTCAAGAAAAGTCAATTTTAAGTATTAATCTTTGCATAAATTTGACTAAAGATTATATAGGTGGTATTTACTATTTTTAAAGTAATTTTTAAATTAACTTTTAAAAAAATTATTTTAATTTTAATATATTCATCCAAACACAAACTTAAAAAAATAGTTATACATACTTTTCGCATGAAGACAGTGTTTATAAATACAGTTTATCAATAGTGATATAGTAATAGTGATATAGTAATTATTTTAAAGAGTAAAGAATATAAATATTGTTAATGTTTTTATTTAATTACAATTTGGAATTTATACGCATTAACTAAGTAAATTTTTAATTTAATTAAAGAACCAAAAACATTATAATACTATTATTTACACTTAATTTTTTTAGTTATTTTAACTTCAGTTAAAACTTTTTCATTTTTGTTGTAAGACTACAAGTGTATTCTATAGAAACAAGTTGTGGACGAATATTCTCAATTGTAAACAGGTATTGTAAGTATATTTACCGAGTGAGATTAAATATATACATAAAAGAAGATATTGTATTTAGATTGAATCGTCACGGAACCATGGTCAACCATGGAATCAGCACACACCTCCATTATTAAGTTAAGTATGTCCAAAGTGAGAAAGGGATTGTTCACGTTTTCAATTACAGGTTTTTGTTGTTTTCTGACTTGGTGCTTTTTAATTCGTTCAATTGAATGATGTTCTAGTTTTGGTACTATGTTATTTAACCTCCCCACTACCATTAATGAACACTTGTCTTTTCTTCTTGGGTAATTATTATGATCACTCACTTTATCTTTTTGGGTTATTTTATCTTTGTTTTCGTCTTTTTTTTTTTCTTTCTACTAGTATTTTTATTACATCATTTATGACATTTTTTCACTTTACTTTTATTCTTCTTCCCTCCTCTTACCCGACGTTCAACATTTTTCCTTTGTTTTTATGTTGTGTCAGGCCATTCTGATCTCTTGCACTGGAACAAGGAAGAATGCTTCTCCTTCAATTGCAGAGTCAGCCATGGATTTTACCTTCAACTCACACCCACCTCTCATCAATCACCAACAATTCCAGGCACTCTCCTATGATCTCTCCCTCTCTCTCTCTGCACACACACCCCTATAGAATTTTGGAACAGTTTATGTTACTTATGATAGTTTAATGTTGTCTTCAATGAATTTGCATGTCCTCAAGGTAGAAAACCTTAGAATTGGTTAAATAGGTTTTAGATGAGTTTGTGTTATATGAAAAATTCTCTGTTTAATTGCTAGTGATACTTCACAGGAGGTATATGCCCTGCCACTTCGGCTGGATCAAATCTTCAGCATTACACGTGCGTGGTCTTAGAGTGCACGGTGAAGGTGAGCCCCGTGAGTCAAAGAGAACACAATAATGGACTTTATCCGTTCAGTTTTTTATCAACTGAAGTAATGCTGCTTTGTTTGAGCTTGCAAGATCTTAAACTTGTCATTGTTAAGTTCCGTACTCAGTGCGGTAAGATGTTCTAGCATTTGCGGTATCATTATCAAATAATAATCCAAATTTCACTCAACCAAATTCTTTTATTCATTTTTGTATAGCTAAAATGGCCTAATCCATTTTTTTTTTCTCAAATCATTTCTCCCACTTTACTGGTTACTGTTTTGTCTCAAGCTTGTATGCTTGGATTTTATCTATGATTTTGGAGTTTATAACGATTTGGTTTGAAGTTCACTGCTCTTATGTTACTGATCTACCCATTTCCAAATTTGATTACAGTTTTGACATTTCTTTTGTTTCCTCAATCCTTTAGTATTTCTTATGATTGATCATTGAGATTTTTTCTTTCACTTTCTTTATCCCTGTTCAGCTTTTGAGACAACCATTTAGCACTCTAATTGGTCACTATATATAATTTTCTTCTGTTGCTCTTCTCTTCTTTTGTCAACAAATATCTATACAGGATATCAAGTTACATGAAAACAGATTTTTTTTTTCTTTGATTAACTGATAATTGTGATATTCATAATTTCATATTTCATTAATGATGATGACTTCAACTTTCAAGTATTTGCAAACATTTGAGATTACTAAGAACATTTCTTGTCATTATGTGAAGTAGATAATATGTCGTGCTACTTATATTTGCTGAGGTGTTTGACCTAGGATAGAGCCAAGTCTAATAATTGAATACCATAGGATATTGAGTTAGTACTTTTCTGTTTACATGCTTCTTACTCATCCTCTATATTTTATTTGGGTGAAGATCATTGCATATGGTTTGATAAGTTTGTTAGTTGTTCTGTGACCAATTCTGGTGTTGTACTCTTTCCCCTTCCCATGTCTATGAAATAATAAAATGAGTGATCCAACTATGGTCACAAGTCTTAAATTGTTTACATTTGTTAGATCTTGTACTTCCTTTTCTTATTTCTATTTTTATCTAAGGTTTCAATTGAGTTCTCAACCATGTTGTTCTTTAAGCTTTAATTTGTTGTGGCTGTTTGCCTGTTTATGACAAGAGGAACATTTGTTGCTCTTTCTACTACACATCTTGAAATATCCTGTTTGAGCCTTTTATCTGTTAACTATGCTAGCTTCTTAAGAAAAGAAAGGAGAAGATTACTTCCACTTGCTTTTGGATTGGGCTCATGATATATGCATATAACACACCAAGACACTTAAGCAAGTTTGAAAAGATTACTGACTCACACTGTCAAAATCATAAAACTTCATTCCCAGCATATCTTGGGTTTTATTTATTTATTTGTGTGGGTAGATCTTAGTGCCTTCCTGAGTGGATTTGTCTTTAGCAAGATGGTCATAGATTGTTATCTGTCTCGTTTTTTTGGGGTTCAAATTGTTTTTTCTGGAATTTTTCTTTCCATGAGCTTCTATATTGTCATAGTGGAGGTTTTGATATCTAATAAACTTTAATTATTCTTTAATCCTTCTTTTCTTTTGAGAGAACTTAATTCTGTTGTTTCAGCTCTTAAATATTTTTTTTTGTTGTACATCTTACTGTTTCCTGTGATATATTCTCTCTCTTGTTTGATTTGCAATAATTTCTTTGGATTAATTTTGTTGGCTGTTCTTACCAAAAGCTTAAAGGTGAATTGATGAAATACCTGTAGGGAGATGGGAGATTGATTCTCACAGTGACAGGTCAGAAGTTAAGTCAAATTCCAACACTTACAAACATGTCCCAGAAAATATGGGCAGTGAGTTTGTTTGGATGAAGAAAAATAATAATAGTTCTCAGGTGAGAAATGTATGATAAAACTTGGAAAATGGTATAAATTTGTTATAGTAGTTGTGTTATTTTCTTCTGATTAAGTGCACATTGTTTCTTCCCTTCATGCTGGTATTTATACTTTTTGCAACTTTTTTTTTCAAATATGCAGTTGAAAGTTGTATTTGGTGATGAATGTTATTTAGTGTTAAAGTGTTAAGATTACTACACTTGTTCCTTGCTTTGAAGCATGTTGTACATGAGAACAACTATATTTTAGTTACTAAAAGGCCTTTACATTTTCCCCATGATAGTGCTTGATAATAGAAGTAATATGAATGATAGTGCTTGATAATAGAAGTAATATGAATGATATTGACTAAAAGAAACTTTTTATAGGATTGCTTGTTAAATAGATTCCATGAGGAAATGGTGTTGCGATTATCAATCTCATCACATAATAAGCCCAGTATTTCCAATGAGGAAAATGCCAACTATAATTTGTATGGTAACATTGTGTATTGATAAATGTTGACGTTGAAAATTATAAGATGATCAGAAATAAGTATTATTGCATGCAGCGACTTGGAATTTGTGGTGATATAAAAAAATGGTTTGATGATTGTTTCGATATTTAGATAATGGACACTTGGAAAAATATCAAATGTTATTTAAGAGTTAGAACCAAAGTTTACATGCAAAGTTTGATGAAGCATATATAGGTAAATTGTAATATTGGAATTGCAAGAGATATAAATAATAACACTTGGACCTTCTTACAGATTAAGTTTTAGCTTTTAAATTGGTTCTTGTCACAGTTTCTTTCATGAATCAACTCTGCCTAAAGCTTAAGCTTCATGAATGGTTTTATCCCTATCACACTCCTCATGCAAGAGTCCTTTGGGCTTCAAGTGTGAAAAATGAACTGGTACATTTATACTATGTGCTTAAATTCAACCTTTATTTAGGTGAACAGTGAGGCTGATAAGGATCAAACTCTAGCTTAAACCACTTGGTCATAGAGGCTCTTTGTCATGAACCAACTATTTTAAAAGCTTAAGTTATTGGGCAAAGACACTGAATGGTTTTATATCTAGCAATATTTTGCCTTTTTGATCAAGAGGTTTCGAGTTTGGTCATCCTGAATGTTATTCTCGTCAGTAAAATAAAAATTTAGCATGAGGTTGTGGCAGGTGTATAGTTTGCTCACCTTGAAGCCAAAAAGCTTTTGTATGATTGGGCATGTTAGGAATGGATAATGCATTCCTAGGTTGTCTTTTAATAGTTATGCCTTTTAGGTTCAATTGATTTCTGATAAGATTAACATGTTATATCTTTAGTTATTAAGGGCAAAGGAAAGAAACAAAAAATGCACGTATGGAGAAATTATTCTACTTTAGCAAATGGTGATAACAGATCCAGAATAAAACAGTGTAAAAACACAAGGACTAAATTAAAGTGGCATCTATTTGTCAAGTCATACAAAAATTATAAGATTCTACATTTGAAAACACAAGGACTTTATTAAGGTGGCATAGATTTCTCAAGTTAAATTAAAATCATAAGATTTTAGAATTTGTCAAATATCACTTTTTTTTATTGCTTTTAAATTAGACGCTTGATAATAGCAGAAGACATGCTAAGATAATCTTGTATGGGAAGATTGGTAGCTATTTCTTAATTTATTAAAATTTAATTATTCTTTTTGATAATGGTACTCTTTCAATTTCTAAAACTTGAATGAGCTTTCTTAAAGATGTCATCTTTATACCTATTAAACTACATCGTATCAAGTATCAACAATTGATCAGTGTGATTTTATGGAGACAAGGAAGTTTATATTTCATTTATGACTAATTCTGTAATGGACCTTCTATGCCCAACTTGAATTATAATATTTACCGAATCATAGTGGACTTACAATTTGATGTATTCATCAATTTGTAACTTATGGAAGGTTCATAAGCTGACTTACCTACAGATTTGAAGGAGACTTTATTGATATATAAGTTGATTGTGCTCTTTGAACATATTATGATAATATTTCTTCAATATTATCAATTGGCTCTTTCAACTATCATATAAAAGTGAAGTATACTTGTCAATGGATATCATTTTGTCCTTGCTGCTATGATTTCTTCAGATTACTTATCTATGTCAATATCATGGTTGTATTATGCTCAAATATGTTGGATATTGATGTATTATTAGGATTTGGCTTGGTAGACTTTACAATACTTACTGCCAGCTAAATCTCTCAAAACACAATGTGTACTGCAGGGTCCACAGGCTAGAAGCATGATACAATTTATGTCATTGTACATCATTCTGAGATTGACCCATAAGCAGTTGTATGATTTGATGATAAAAGTTGGCCAAGCAGTACTTCCATATGTATTTCAGACTCATAGTGCAACAAGCTTGTCTCTTGCTTGTGTTTCTAATGCCTTGAATAAACCTAAGCCTCTTAATTTAGATGTGTCCTTGCCTTCTTTTCATAATGTTAGATGGAGCTTAGCACGGTTGTTATACTTATTTAACATCCAGCTTGAAAGAAATGTTGCCACGTAAGTTAATCACTTCATCATTTATTTGGCTGAGAAGTTTTCTATCTACTGGTTATTTAATAAATTTTAAGCTCCTCATTTGACCAAAGCCTTTTAAGTAGCTTTTTTTTCATATCCTTTTGGTGTGTTTATCTTGGTATCAGATTATTGTATTTATATCAGTTTAGCAGCATTAATATGTGATGACATGGCAATAAGGCAAACAATATGCTATATATGTCGTCCACAAATGAATTGCTGTGGGCACTATTAGTGTAATTTCAAGCTAAAATGCTTTTTTTTTTTTTTCATGTTCTAAAAGGCTACCATTTTATCATTAGTTGTGGTGTATAATATTCATGAATTTACCGTAAATAGAAACCAATTTTCTTTGTGAAAGAATGACAGTTTTTTGGAATTTATGGTCATCTATTCTTACATTATTTGATATCTTGGTGGATTTGAAATAGATAGTTTGGTTTATATATTATAAGACATGAGTTTGCTAGCGATTTCTGGAAAAACTGTTGTCAGCTTTCAGACAAAAAACTGGTCGATTCTCTGGTAACGCGACTCTTTTATAGGGATTTAGTGCATATGGTTAGAGATAGAGAGAAACACAAAAAATGTTTAAGGAACAATGCATTCTTCAAAATTAGCTTTGGGTAGGAAGGTTTGAATTGCTTCCTTTGATGCTATGCTTCTAGAACAGTTGCATTACTCTGTTGCAGCTATTCCAAAGGACTAAGGAGCTCACTTATTTGTGGCCAAGAAGGCTACCTGAGAGTCTTTCTGGACACTTAGTTAAAAATATATAAATTCAGTGTCTATATTCTATGAATGGAGCCAGTGGGTCTTTGTTTATGTTACCAACTATTTCCTGGTATTAAAAGAACTAATGATGTATACACGCTTGTCTGAAACAATCATATGGACATTTTCAGGTTCTTTGTGGTGCTCCTTATAGCGTGCTTCTCATTTGTTGTAGTTGGTGGTCTCCTGTTCTTTAAGTTCAGGTAATCATAGATAAATCACTGTTTTAAGAGTGTTATGAGTTCATTTTGATGGCTCTCCTTTGCTACCGACCTGATTAGAACACGGCAGCTTCAATTATGGTGAACTATTACTCGACTTTACTGCTGTTGTGCTTATCTATATTTGTTAATCCAGGGGTAATAAAAATTCTCTGGAAGATTGTCTCTGGGAAGCCTGGGCATGTCTTTGTTCATCATCTACTCATTTGAAGGTATGTTGGTCTTATTGTGGACTTCATAATCTGTTTTTTAATTTGCTCTTTCACATTGTTTATAAGCATTATCTGTGTAACCAAATAACATACTTTTTTGTTCATCTGCAGCAATCAACACGTGTTGAGCGTGTTATTGGCTTTCTTCTTGCAATATGGGGTATATTGTTTTACTCTCGACTTCTAAGTACGATGACTGAACAATTTAGGGTAATATCTGAAGCATTAAGCATTTATTAAGCAATATTTTCTGTTCGTGTCATTAATTTTCAGTCTTCACAACAGAGTAACATGCAAAAGCTCAGGGAGGGGGCCCAAATGCAAGTTCTGGAGACTGATCATATCATTATCTGTGGGATGAATAGTCATCTTCCCTTCATATTAAAGCAGTTAAATAAGTATCATGAATTTGCCGTTCGCTTAGGCACAGCTACAGCTAGGTAAATGGTTCAGACAAGGTAGTTGCCTATTGCCCTTATCTTGTGTTCTGATTTCTGGCTTCTGCAATATGCTTTTTCATTTCTATGCAGGAGGCAGAGAATCCTTCTTATGTCTGATCTTCCAAGAAAACAGATTGATAGGGTAGCTGACAATATTACAAAAGATTTATATCATATTGATGTCCTTACAAAGAGGTATCAATGCTGGGTAATTTCCTATTTTAATCACGGAAGCACCTTTTGTAATTACAATTTGTTTTTTTTTCTTAAGCCAGAGACTTTTCTGTACTACTTGATTGATTTTAGTAATTGTTCTTTTTAAAGAATGTAAAACAGAGTGGGACAATGGGTGACGAGATCACATTCACCAATTAAATTACAAATGAAGAATTGCTTATTTTCTAGCTTAACTGCCCGTAAATATATATGTGTGTCTATTGTTTCTCTGTTTACTGTTGTCTTAATATTATTATTTTTGTTTAATTTCACTTTAAGACCCTCTTGTTTGCTTAATGCTTACGAGAGCAATTTAGTTCCTTTAGCTTCAATTTTTAATTAGAGAAATCGAGGTCATCAACACAATAAAGCTCTGCACTGCATTTCCACTGACATTAACATTGTTATCTATCTCATCTCAACAGTAAGGATAATGAAGCACCCTAAAAAATGCAAGCATTCTGCTCCAATCATATACATCAAAGAACTACAGAAACACTGCATCATCATGGAACATTCCCTTTCTGGCCCTTTCAAGCCTTTCAAAGTTAATTAATAAGAATTAAGAACTGCATTAAACAATTCAAAGAACACTTCACAAACCCCAACATTTAGAAAAGCTCTCAACTTTGTTCATATGTGGCCACAGAACTACATAAAATTGTGAGTGTTTATTTCTGTAGTAGGTAAAAGCAAAAGTAACGAATTGTTGTTGAGTTGGTTTAAAACTTATTTCCTTTAATGTCACTTTTGTTAGACTCAAGAACACATGAAATAATTAAACTTCTGGAATAATATGGTTTATAAACCAGATTTGTATAACAGTATATCAATTACACAGGGTTTACCCCTAACAAGGAGTTTCCTCCTTCAAAACACCACAAATAACAAACTGACACAATGGCTGCCTCCCAGAGGTCTGTCACACAGAATATATAACAGCCACACAAATTCATAACCGATTAAAGACACAAGTATTACAGAAACATTAATTATTCAGATCCCTCACTGCCTAAATAACTACCTAACAACACAAATACTGCACAAACACTATTAATTCAGGCTTACTGAATCTTAGTCTGCTGCTTATCCCTTCTCACACAAATTTGCTGAGGTCTACCATCTTACTTGAAATTTTTGGCTTTACAGTTGCAGCCTTAGTTTAACAAAATCATTTGAAAGAGCAGCAGCCAACAAGGCACGTGCAATAATTATACTGCCAACAAAAGGGGATCGGTAAGAGTTGTACTACTTAGCTTGTTATTGTCAGGTGGTTATAGAGCAGTTTAAATTGAAATCACTATACTTGTTTCCATGACTTTATTATTGAAGAGCATGAGGGTATATAATGACGTTGGAGATAATTATTTGTAATTTTACTTTAGTTATCTTAGGCATAGTGGTTACTGGTTTGAATTTTAATTATTAGTGTCTGCTAAAGTTATTATAGGGGTTGTAGAAAAAGACGAGGAAGAGAAACAGCTGAAAGATGGAATCACTAATTTGAATGAATAGGCTCCATGTGTATGTATCTATTTTATGCTTAAAACTAGGGTCACAAGTGTAAATTAGTGTATGCCCAACTTACATCCCAATAAGACAGGAACTCATTCTAACCTTTTTTCTCAAGCTAAATCATAATGTTGATCAAGCACAGCCTTGTTACTGCTAAACTAGTTCTTACTCCAGAGAAAGCCTTTGTAAGAAAAATTTTCAGTTGCTTGATTGCTAGATATGAGTGGCAGTCTGATTATCACTTCATAATTGCATTAGTATGGTCTTTGGCATCAAGTGTTGAATCCACATCAGCTCACAAGTAGTTTATTGTATGATAGTCAGCTTCAATACTATTTCTTGCACCTACATTGTTCTTGCTTTTCCATGAAGCTGGCTTTACCCTGAACAAAAGCACATTACCCAGCACTAAATATTTTGGTGCATAGGATGTTATTTGAGTTAGAGCTTGAGTGGGTGGTATATGCTGAAGAAATAAACTGGCTTATAAGATTCACTGGAAAAATAATGTCTGATCAGATAACTGTCAAATTACTCAACTTTTCTTCAAACCTCCTGTATTTCTTTGGGTCAATAAGTTGTGTCTCATTAGCTGCTATAAACTATGTTCTTTATCTTAAGCTACAAATACAAATTTTGTTGAGTTTATCGATGGACCTAGGGACTTCAATCAATGAGAAAATATTGCAGATTGAACAGTTTGTAAAATCATTTTTGTTAGATAATTATATTAAGTGTTGTGTACTTATTTACCCAGACTTATACTGACTGGAAACACTCGTACTACACCCAATTTATTAGTATACAATGCCAATACATACATGGAGCCAAATTAATTATCAAGTTACTGCATATGGCAATTCTCTTCCTCTTTCCAATGTGCACACGTTATCCAAATAAATAAACTGGTAAACATTAGTTCTAGTAGTTGAAAATCTTTTTCTCTGACTTTTCTATCTATCCCTTGTAGACCTATTACAAGCCTCATAATTATCAGTTGTCCACATAGATAACTTCTTTTGTTTCGTAGAGTAACTAGTTTTTACTTAATTTGACTTTTGTCATCTGCTGAATTTTACTTTAAAGAAGTTAATGGGTTTCAGATTGTTTGTATGTTAGGTATGAAGTTGACACAGATGCATTTCTTTCTGTTTTAGCCCTTCAACCAATTCCAAATATGGATTCTATCCCCACCATAGTTGAGGTTTGTTAATTATGATCACCTTTGTGTGAAACATAAAATAAAAATGCTGAGAATAAACTTTTTTGAAAATTTATTAATTAATGAATATAGGTTTCAAGTTCCAAGACATGTGAGTTGTTGAAGTCAATCTCAGCATTGAAAGTAGAGCCAGTAGAAAATGTTGCATCCAAATTGTTTGTTCAATGTTCTCGGCAGAAGGGACTCATAAAGATCTACAGGCACTTGCTAAATTACCGAAGTACAGCATTTGCGCTCTCTACATTTCATACATGTCATGTTTGTATGGATTGCTTGTTTTCCTATTTCTTAAATATTCTATAATGGTATTTTATATTTGTTTTATTTTCTACCAAATTAATTCAGAATAGATTTCAGATAAATTCAAAGTGTTATTGATAATTTGTGAATTGGATCTAGCAACTACCAAATTATTCATTTAGAAGATTTCTAATTTTTAATTAGTTGTTATAAATGTAAATGAATTGTTGGAAAGTTGCCTTAATTGTTGTTGTCCCCCGTAGTCTACCTTAATTGCGGCATCTTTGGGGATTGCTTTAATTGCAGCCTTGAAAGGGTGTGTTTAGTCCTATAATGCCTAAAGATATGACTTAAATAGAGCTTATAAAGTTTGAGTAATCCTTATTTTACAAGCCAATTTTGTGGGATTGAGTTAAGCTCCAAGCTTAAATTTTAAGATGGTATTAGAGTTTATCCTAACTTTGTTGTTGGGCCACCCACATTGCTATGCTCCCGGTCCTTAGCCCTATGCATGAGAAGGTATGTTGGAAAGTTGCGCTAATTGCAGTTTTTTGGGTACCTTAGCTGCAGCCTTGAGGGGATGTGTTTAGTCCCACATTGCTTAGAGATATGAATTAAATAGAGCTTATGAAGTTTGAACAATTCTCACCTTATGAACTGATTTTGCAGGATTGAGTTAAGCTATAATGCTAAATTCTAAGAAGATATTAACGTGTATTTTAGTCCTTTTATTGTTCTATCCTTTCATTTGGTATTGGCTTCCATTTCCTAGCTTAGTTGGTGTTACTCTAAAGTAGACTCAGATATTTTGCCTTACATTTGGGAACCAGTTAAACCTTTTGATATTTTTTTAGTTGATCTACATGTATTTATTCTTGAATTCTAATTTTTAGTTCTGCTTGCAGAGAATGTATTCAATCTTTGCAGCTTGCCTAATCTAGAAGGAATGACATATAGGCAAATAAGACATAGATTTCAAGAAGTAATTACTTTCATCAAATGTAATTTCTTGACTGAAATTACCATTCATAGACTTTTCATTAATGCTTTCTACTTTAATATTATTCCAGGCCGTTGTATGTGGTCTTTACCGGAGTGGGAAAATATACTTCCACCCAAATGATGGTGAAGTTCTGCAGCAAACTGACAAAGTATGTAGACTAACACATAACTTTGTCTAGTTCACATTTATATGATATCTGTCCTGTGTACCTTATTCTCTTGGAATTTATGAGTTTCATGGTTAAGGGCCTTTCTGTTAAAGCTTAAAAAGTGACTCTGTGATACAACTTTTTCTGAAACTACTAATTTCACTTACTAGAAAAGCACTAAAGTAACTTATGGCCCGTGTACTTGTGTTCTCATTTCTTGTTTTCACTTTACAAAACTTCCACATTGTTTTTAATTTGTTTTCTGTTTCAAAGATTTTCACAAGAAACAAAGAAAACAAAAAAAAAAAGTTGTTTTCAATATTTCCTGTACAAATCTTTGAAAATGGGAAAATTGAAAACAAGGTAGTAGTTTTGTAATTAAAAAGTAAAAACAAAAAATGAAAACAAGTTTGAAAATACAAGTAAATAGGCCCTTATTTTTTATATTTATTTTTGAAAAAATTTGTAAGTATTATAAATACTTATAAACATATCTTTTAATTGAAAGAACACTTTCTTCTCCCCCCCCCCCCAAAAAAAAAACTTAAACAAATGGGCGCTGAATGATTGTCTAAATAAACAAGAGTGTTAGAATATATGAAATATCCAATACTATTTTTATTATATATTAGAATATCTTATTTTTCTCATTTTGTTTCTTTATATGTTCTTTGGGCATTAGCCACTTTGAATACCCAAAAAAAAAGAATATCTTAAATTATACTTTAGGATTATTTTCTTATCTCTTAGGATTGGTTATCATATTTTCTTATCTCATGATTTATTTCCTTTTAGTTAGGATTAGTATAGGTAAGGGTTAGTGCTGAAAGTTTTTATGATCTTATCATCATATTGTGATACATCACTTCATATCAAGTCAATGACTCAATGTCAATTTCATAATATTTAGTCTCTTTTCTCTCCTTTTCCTTCCCCTTTACTGAAAACTCCATAATTTCAATAAAGAGCATGGGTTTTTGTTCCAAATCTTTTTATCCAACAATTGTGTGTATAAATTGCAATCAGAACAAAATCAATTATCAAACAGTTGGTGAACTGGAAAAAGAGAGTTGGCATCAGACAGAGCATAGTACATTTTATGTACTTGACTCCTTGGTATGATAAAAAAATTGGGTTACCTTTTTGACAATTTCCCTAAAGGCAGTTTTCCCTTTGCCAAACTGTGGCCTTCTCAACTAGAGATTCACCTACGATGGCATGTTTATTACAAATTAAATTTTCTCTATTTATATTATATAAATACAAATAGGAGGACAGTATTGACTCATATTTCTTGTGTTATGATATTACATGCATGTAACTATGTGACTCATATTACATGCATGTGACTCATATGACTCCCACTAACCATCCCAGGTCAAGTGACCAATTCACCATCCTAGGTGGCATCCATTAGTGTGCATTTGGTATAATGTTAGTATGTGACATTTTTAAATTTTTTTCTAGATTCCTAAAATGAATATTATTTATATACCTTACAATGGATGTTAGGGACTAAAAATGGTGATTTCAGGTTTTGACAGGATAAAAATTAAAGAATATTTTTTTGTAGGGATCAAAACCAAAATTCTCTCATTTTACATGGAACAAAAAAAATGATTTCAAATTTTGGAAGAATGAAAAGCAAAGAAAAAATTTATAGGACCAAGATCAAAACTCGCTTATTTTATAGGAACTAAAAGCATTTTTAACCTTGGAAAAATATACCCATTTAAATATTCATTATAGTTCTGTATTTCTACTAGTCTGCAAGAAAAATCAGTAATCAGTAAGATGGTTCACTCTTGTTCTGTTATGATGTTTTCCCATTAATATATTAGGCTTAATTTTCTGCATATCTACCTAGTTTAATTTTCATTTGTTTTCCCTAGTTTCATTTTTATTAATATTACACTGCTGGTCTCAAATCAATTCAATTAAGTCCTTCTATTTGGCATGTTTCTTTTACTGCTGACATGGCACAATTTTTTGTTACGTGGATCTTTTTTTCTTCAGTAGGAAGAAATTTCATGCTCTGTATTGTTGAATGTTTATCATCTTATGTAAGCCATTGTTTGCTATCTCTCACTTTCAGTACATTTTTATGTTATAGACTTATAGCTGATGTGGTACACATTCAATGTTACAGTGAAAGAGACATCTCTTGCTCCAGAACCTAATAATCTCTCCTTTTTCTATCACGTGTTGCATTTTTTTCTGACATCTTGATGATGTGACACATATTCACATCAACAAAAAAGAGTACCATATCAGTGGCATGTTGACAGAGGAAATTATTACAATCAATCGAAAATAAGGCAGCAAATTGCACAAATTGAAACTTGGGGATCAAAGTTTACATTTTGAAACTAGAGGGAGCCAAAGTCTGATTACGCCTAGATTACTCTGTATGCATGACAGTTTCAAAGGAAATTAAGATGAAAATACTTAGTTTGCTATAGAACATGTATGTTAACATATAATAAAGTGATTCACATGCACATATAAATCTATCTCCATCTTTACATCATAGATCAGGTTTTAGGATAATAACCCTGACATAGAACAGAAACAGGAATTGAGAAAAATATCCAAAATAAATACTCACTATATAACACCAAAATAAATACAATCACTATATAGGGCAAGCCCTATGCAACAGTCAAGTTGTCCTTTGTGACCAGTTGGTCATGGATTTGAATCTCAAAATGGTCTCTTTGCATATGCAAGGGGAAGGATGTGTAACCCTCCCCTATACCTTCACTATGTGAGGAACCTTTTGGCAGGGTACATTAGTATGGCTTAAAGCTCTAGATAGATAATAGATTGTGCAATGTTGAATAATAAAACCCTAGTCTGTATTGGGGTTTTGGAAATGTAGTTTGTGACCTTAATGTCATATTTTACTATAATTTTCTCTTTTTAGTACAATAAGGTGGTGTAAGTAAAATAACTGAGTTTATCTTAATTTTATTTTGCTTAATTCTTCATAACTTTAGGTTGCATCTTAATTCAGTAGATTCTTCTACCTCCAATCATATTGATGTTTAATTATTTCTTTAGCAAAGATGCTTGCTGCAGATACTATTTTTTTCTCTTACATTGTTGCTTTTCTGAAATTCTGGGAATCAGGGAAGGGGATAGGGAAGAGAAGCTGTGTGAGGGGAAAATTGCCTATGGCTTGATAAACCTGGTCACTGCCAGAAACACAGCCATCCAACCAACAGGACAATGGCCTGTTGATTAAATTTCATTTTACATTAGTCAACTTTCAATGCTTACAAGCATACTTTCTAATACGTCTTAGCTTCCTTGATAGGTACTGTTTATTGGATCCCTTCGGGATACTACAAAGTCAGAAGTAACCCTAAATGGGAAAGAAGGAAAGCATGAAAATCATAATGAGGAAATACATGAAAAGGATGTGGAACATGCCATCAAATTGAGTAAATCAAGACTTGCTAATATTGTAAAACGTCCTAATAGATTAGGTTCCAAGGTATGGCTTCCAGTTCTATGTTGTATACTTATTTTGAATGAGCATGATACTATGTGTACTATTTGAAATGTTAATATTTATTGGTTATCATCACATAGGCATCAGAAGGGAATCTTGGACCTAAAGAATGTATTCTTTTACTTGGGTGGCGCCCTGATGCTGTAGACATGATTCAAGAGTATGATAATTATCTTGGTCCTGGAAGTGTTTTGGTATGTCCTTATATATCTTTAGAATCTTTGTTGATCTATTATTTTGTAAGTGTATGATTGGGGAAAAAAAGCCCTCAAGTATTCTTTCCCTTACCCCATCCCCCAAAAATAATAATAAAAGACTTGGTTATTTTCCAATTTTAATTGGTCCTAGAAATGTTTTGGTAGGTTCATTATATTTGAATTTCTAACTTGGAGAACAAAACTTAATATTATTTTATGATATTTTCAATACAAGCACGAATCCATATTTATAGGATAAACTTATTAAAGGAAGGACAGAAACAATGAATCGGCTAAACCTATTAAAGGAAGGATGGAAAATGCAAAGCATAAAAACTATCCTGATAATTACAAATATAATCTGAATATATACAGGGAATATTCTATCCTTGTGGCAGGGTCTTGAAAAACAGTGAGAGCTAGAGAATGTTACTGCACATTTCAAATCTTGTGTAAGTTTGTGCATAGAACAAGATTATTAGCCAATTTGGGAACATGAAAGATATTTGCTCAAGGATGGGGGTGGTTGAAAACATGAAGTTGAATGTTGCCCAATCCAATAATAGGAGCACGAGCTCCATTAGCAACAGTTAAGTCGCTTTACAGACAATTTAGAGTGGGATGAGAAGTATGTGAAGCAAAAGTTGTCATATGATTGGTTGCCCGAGTCAATGATCCAAATATGTTGAGGAACAATACACATTGAAAGAACTCTTACCCTTCATGGTCAAGGAACAAGTGCCAAAAGGCTTACAAAGAGAACCCTTATGAGAGAAGCCTTACTAGGACTCAGACTGGACGGAGGAACCCTTTCTTCAACCATGACAAAAAATGGCATCAGCAGTGTCTGGTTCAAAGAGGAGAAATTAGGGCTTTCAAACACACACTAAACAGGACAAGTTTAGGAAAAACTGCCCCCAGGGACTAAAAGGGGACAGAGACCAGTTCTGTGGTGGGGGCAGCATGAAAGCAGCAATGGAAGGTTGTGTGTGGCTTACATGCATAGGGAACAATAGGCACACGTGGAGGCGTGTCCAAGGATGGATGCTTTGCAGCTTAGGGAATGGGCCGGTTTGCAGATGATGCTTCTCCCAATGTGGCTGTTGGCCCAATCAGCGGGGCCAGCAACAGCGCACGGTGGGGGAAGGTGGTCGAGTGGTGGCAGAAGCAGAGCCCCTGAGATCAGAAGATCTGATGCCAACTTGGTGAAGAAGAAAATTTTATGATATTTCCTATACAAGCAATAATCCATATTTATAGACTAAATTTATTAAAGTGAGATAGAAACTACAAATAGGCTAAATCTCTTAAAAGAAAGATGGAAAACATGAAACATAAAATCTATCTTAATAGTTACAAATATAATCTGAATATATACAGTAATCCATATTTACAGACTAAGCTTATTAAAGGGAGATAGAAACTACAAATAGGCTAAAACTATTAAAAGAAAGACGGAAAACATGAAACATAAAGTCTATCCTAATAATAACAAATATGATCTGAATACATACAGGGCATAGTCTATTCTGAATTAGTACCTATTTACAACACTACTGACTACATACTTAAGTGACCATGATTTAAAGATATGAAACCTCGAGCAATCTCAAATCCTAGTTTTGAAAATTTTTAAAGAATTTAAAAAAATAACTGATATTTGTTTAAAATATATTGTAC
Source organism: Pachyrhizus erosus (assembly GCA_026544285.1). Lineage (NCBI taxonomy): Eukaryota > Viridiplantae > Streptophyta > Magnoliopsida > Fabales > Fabaceae > Pachyrhizus > Pachyrhizus erosus. Next base: position 50,289 of record JAMLFT010000035.1, on the reverse strand, counting down.
ATACTCTGTAATGTGTGTGTATCATGGAATTATGTAGTCGTGACCTGTAAGGAATTTTGATCCTCCTCTGTTCCTTCATCTTAAAAAGTTTTATTGCCTGTCTATCTGGGGAAATGCTAAGTACATTATTATCAGCCCAAAGAGCTATTGATCATAGATACTTATTTTTGTTGTGCTTTGACTGTGTGATTCCAAGATAGTGTTTGGCGCATGGAACGGAATGGAATGTTATAATATATTCTCTTTGATTACACCCTTTTTAGTAGAACTAAAATGCACTATGTTCGTCCTGTTCAAAATGTATCAAGCATATAATAGAACCCACATATTATGTTTCAATCCGAATCTAACATGTCTACTAAATGCTGCCAGTGTCTACAATGTACATTGATGTTGTCAATCAATTGGAGTTGCACTTTTAAGGAATTAAGCTGGTTTCTGTTTGCTATATTTGTGTTAATCTAAAATGCATTATCGCTCCAAACTACTACATACTTCTGTTGCTGATGCGGATTCATCATAATTTTGAATTACCGGCAGATTCATAACATTGGAGACTGTATGTTATTTTGTTTTTTCCTTCTTTCTACGTTATATAAGCCTTCACTTGGAAATTCAATATTTACCATTTGTGGCCATAAATAATATGCAGGAAGTGTTATCAGACACACCATTAGATGACAGGATTATTAGGCCAAGCAACATCAATGGTCGTGATAACAAACTCAAGAATGTCCGAGTTTCTCATAGGGTATTGTCCCGTGCAGTCGATTAATGTATTCAAATTCCTTTTAATGTGATCCTACTTTTGATACGATCTTCCACTTTTTCAATTTTGGCAGATTGGAAATCCCATGGACTATGACACCTTAAAGGAAACCATTTTGAATATTCAGAATTCTTTGAAGAATGAGGATATTCCTTTGTCAATTGCTGTTATATCTGACAGAGAATGGCTTCTTGGAGGTAATTATGCATAAATTTTGTGACTGAAAATGGCCTATGATTGACCAATGAGTAATCTTTTTCAGATTCATCGAAGGCAGACAAGCTGTCTGCTTATGCTCTCCTCCTTGCCGAAAATATCTGCAACAAACTTGGAGTTAAGGTAATATTTTTACCTTGTATCTCTCTGATGCTGATAGGAATTGTTCATTTTGAAATGTTAGTTATTCTTACATGACGGAGAGATAAAGCATAGTTGGATTGAATTGGATGTTTTGCAGGTGCAAAATCTAGTTGCAGAAATTGTTGATTCAAAATTGGGGAAACAAGTAATTCTCTTGTTTTTTTAACCTTTCAAATTTTATATATTGTGGAATAGTTTGATCATGATATTACTAAAATGCCGCAGATTACTAGAATCAAGCCATCAGTGACCTACATTGCAGCAGAGGAAATAATGAGCCTTGTAACAGCTCAAGGTCATTCATATTTATTCTCTTCTTGGTTGAGTTTCAATAGTTGTGGTCTATTTTATGTATCTATGTTAAATTTATTTTTTAAACTTGAAAATCAGTGGCCGAGAATAGTGAACTGAATGAAGTTTGGAAAGACGTACTAAATGCAGAGGGAGATGAAATATATGTTAAGGTAATATCTATTCTATTCATGTTATGTTTTTACTCTCTCAAACTTTTTAGTCCCTAAATAAAAATTTACATTTTTAGTACTAAATTTGAAAAATGCTTTTTTTAGTCCCTCTTAAAATAAATTGTACTTTTTAATCCTTCAAATTTGACTGACGCACTAAAAAGAGTATTTTTCAAATTTGAAAGACTGGAAAATATAATTTTTTATTCGAAGGATTAAAACCATAATTAAGTCATTTATGTAAACATTCCTCCCAAGAAAGGTATTTATGTGATACTTTGGTGTCATGCCTTTCTCTAAATTTTTCCTACTATACCATTTTATTTCATGGATAAATTCCTTCCTTTATCACCCTACATTCCTTTTAAAATGATGTACCTTATGAAATGAATAAATGATAAATTGATTTGGCACAGCTTTCTTACAACATCAACCTATGTGCCAAATATATATATTTTTTAAATATATGGCCTTTAATGTCTGCATGATTGCTGTTGTAGCAGTGCAGTTGACTCTCTTAGGTTTTTTTCGTTGCAGGATATTGGCCTATACATGAAAGAAGGAGAGAATCCATCATTTTCTGAGCTTTCTGAGAGAGCATATTTACGGAGAGAAGTAGCCATAGGATATGTGAAGAACAAGAAGAATGTATATGCCAACAGTAGTCCAAATTTACTTTTAGTACTTCATTTCAACATGCTACTCACAAACCTCCATTTGCAGGTAATCAACCCAGTTCCCAAGTCTGAACCGCTCTCTCTAGAAATGACAGACTCCTTGATAGTCATATCTGAGCTAGAAGGAGAGCAACCCGTCGTTTTGTAATGCTGAAGCTTCAATCATGTGAAGAGAAATTTTGGAAAATTCTGTCCCCAAAAATCTGCGGCCATTAGTTTTGATGATTGCATCCAGGTGATTGATTGCTAATTAGGATGATTTAATATTGTGTCAGCCTTTCATCATTCAGAATAAATTGTATCTGGTTTCTCTCCTCTCTCTCTCTCTAAGGTTACTCTTCAGTAGACAACCAAAAAATAATCTCTTTCAGCATGGAGAGATATTGTCTTTCTCTTAAACTTTCTTTTTTCTGTATAACTAGGACTCCGAGTTTTTTTATTTAACACTTAATTAATTTCTCTCGACCTCAATGGATTGAATTTAGTCAATATGTTCTAGGAATCTACTTATCTACCAACCATCTCAAGTCTTGCTGGTTAAATTGTTAGTATGTTACTCTTCCTATTTGCCACTTATGTTTTCACATTTTGATTACACATTATATTATATACAATCTCTAACAGATTCATTTGGGAATCAAATCTAGGAAATTAGTTCACCCTTAATATATCAATGTTCACCTTCTGGCAGTGCAGAAAATGGAACAAATGTATAGCTTTCATGGTTAACAAAGTTGCAAACTTCTAATCTTTTAACACGGTATCTGTTTTATAATATTACAGAACACGTCTTTTTTTTTATTTTTTATTTTAAGATAACAACACACGTCTTTCTAATAACACTAGTATTTTAGTTAGTGTAATATACAGAACAAATATTTATTTAATTTAACTCAAATTTATAATAAATAAATATTTTTTAACATATAAATTATATTTTAAATTTATGATAAATAATTTATATTATAAGGTTTTTTTAGCTTCATATTGTGATATAATGTTTTTTTTTCAACTATTGATATTTTTTATAAAAATATTAAAATTTAATTTAGAAATAAAGATGGAAATGGTAGATTGAAAAACAAAATAAGAAATTAAGAAAAAAAATTAAAAATGCTTTCATCAAAGAAAAACTTCTAAAAATGTTTTCATTGATTTTTTTAAAACTGAATAATAGTTCTTAAAAATATTGTCATTTAAGATATCTATTTTAATTTATATAGAGCAAGAATTCCATTGCTATATGATGAAATTTTATAAACCAATATCTGAAATTTCAATCATAATTAAAGAAGAGTAATGACTTAACTAATTTGTTGGTCACAAGTTCAAGTTGCATAATTAATTTAGTTTATTTTTATTTCTCAAACTTTCTTAAAAAATAATTTTTAGTAGTCTAATAATTTTCATAATTATTAAAAGAAGAAAATAGTATACTATGAGTGTGTTTGATATTATACTTATCTTTTAGTTTTAAAAAATAGTTTATAATATAGTTTTCAAAATCTAAGTTTTAGAGTAGAAGTGAAAGAAAAAAAAAAGATTATGCAAGATAAAATTACTTGTATATCTTTTGTGTTTAAAATTTAAAGTCTAAGTTCAATACTTCATTAGGTGATTTTGTGTTAAGTCGGTTGTGGATTATAACAAGTTGGGTCAAAAAGGCATAATCGAATTTAAGCTTCTAATATGAGACTTAAGTCTAATGAAAATTAATTTGTATGAGATTTTACAAGTTAATTTTAGATCAAACATGATTAAATTAAGCTAAAAATTTCAAGTTTCATTTGTATCGTTCAATTCATACATTGCATTCAACAAGTTTAGATTAGGATAGTAATAGACTCAATTTTAGCCAAATGCTACATCAAGTTAGACCAAAAATCCTATATTAAATTCAAACTTCTAAAATGATGCACAATTTCAATGAAATTATATGGACTTTTGTGGAGCCAAAGTGAATTATGGGTTATAATGGATTGGTTAAAAGCCCAAATCAAATCTAGGCTTCTAAAATGAGATATAAACCTAGTTTGCGTAGGTTTTTTTTACAAGCAAAGTCTTAATTGAGTTAAAAGAAATTTAGATTTAATTTATGCTCAAAATTTAAAATTCAAGTTCAACATTTCGTTAAGTGAACTTAAATTAAGTAGGTCACAAACTTAATGCAAGTTGTGGGCTATGGTGAGTTAGGTGGAAAAAAAAAAGTCTAGATTCAATTCATGCTTTTAAATTATGAACTCAAATCCAATGAAAAACTCAATTTGTAAAGGCTTTTTGTAACTTAATTCTAAATCGAGCATGATCAGATTGGATTAACTAGACTCATGTTATATTTGTTCTCGATGTTTAAACTTTAAGTCATACATTTCATTAAAAGGATTTAGATCAAAACTATTGCAAACTTAATGTTGGTTGTAGACTGTAGTAGATTAGGTGAAAAATTCCTAATTCAATTTAGATTTCTAAAATGACACACTCAAACATGGCAAAAATCCAGTTTATGAGTTTTTGTAGGCTAAGCCTAAATCAAGTATGATTGAATCATGTTATAAAAACCTAAATTTATTTTGTGCTCTTTAAAGTTTAAATCTTACATTTCATCAATAAAATTCCAATTGAGTCATCCTTCTAGACTTATTTTGTCACATATAGTGAAAATTGAAAGAGTGTTAAAAAAATTGGACAATAAATAGAAAAAATGATCAAAAGTATAAAAAGGATTAAATAACTTTTTAAAAAGTTAAAATTAGAAATAAATTATTCTCTTGTTTCTAAAAATAATTTAAAATGATATTAAAATTCATTTTGATTTTCAATCTCATTTTATTCAAATAGTTTTTATTTCCAAATTTATATTAAAAAAATGGAAATTCACAATTAGATAGACAAAAACTTAAGTCGAGTTTGGAGTGAATTTTACTTTTAGGTGTATTAAATCATTTGTTTGTTATACTCATCTTAACTTTCATTTTTTCATCTTTAGCAAAGATTAAATGAGAGATGAAAAAGATTAGAGAAGAGTGAAAACATGTGAAAAAACTTAAAATAATAACTACTATTTTTTTTTATTTTTAAAAATGAGTTAAAATAAATTTTAAATTTATTTTAAAATCATTTCAACCCTATTCTATCTAAAGAGATTTATTTTCAAATTTAAGTTTAAAAATCCAAAACTAAAAACTTATAACTACTTCAAACGAAACCTTAATTATTAAGTTTACGTTATTGAAAAACTTACAGTAAACATGTCTAACTTGAGATAGATTATTCAAAATCAAATTTTAGAGAGTAGTATTTGGATGTAAGTGATTAAAAAAAAAAATTAAAACTTAAGATATTTTTAGGAAAAAGATTATTCAATCCTTTAATTTTTATTTCTTTTATAAATAGACATTTTAAACATTAATTTTATATCAATTAATCTTTAAAAATTTAATTATTTTTTAAATGAATATCTTAAATATTAATTTTGTCTCAATTCATCCTTAAATTTTTTTCACTTGGAATTCTCTTTTATGATAATTAATTGTTAAATTTTAATCCTTTTATAAATAGTATCTTGTATTAAATACATTATTTTAATCATTTATTAATTTTATTTATATAAATATTAAAACATAAAAAATTTAGAAGAAAAAAATCAAATAAAAACCTTTTTTTAATCATTTTTTCTTTTTATTTCTTCTAAAAGTTTAAATTTTTTAAACACATTTTTTATTAGTTTAAATTTATCAAAAATCATAAAATTTTATAAATTTTATACCTTATTTTATAAACTTTTATTAACTTTATAATTTTTAATAAATTTAACACAAAAAGAAAATAAAAAAATGTGTTGTTTTAATTATCTGTTTAATTTAGAAAAGAGAAATAATTTTGAAAAAATAAAAATAAACGATAGTGTTTGATAGATAAAAAATAAAAATTAAATAAAGAAGTTTCATTATATTATATTTTCTTTATTTATCATTATATCTTTACTTTTCACTTTTTTTTTATTTTCATTTTCATTTATTCTATTTCTTGCCAAACAAGTATAAAAAAAGATAAAATGGGTTTGAGTATTATTTGATTACTGTTTTCCCATTATATATGTATATTTTTTACGTATAAAACTTAACCTCAATTCTGAGACAGAATCTCTCCCTCTGTGGGGTTTGGCTGTGTAAGATAAGACGCCAGACTCAGAAGAGAAAGCAAAAAGGCGGTGATGGCTCACGGTGCTTACAGCAAGCGGCGCGTGAGCGCAACGCGTCGATCTAACTCCAAGCCTCTCGGCATCGCCAAGAAACCCAAACCCTCCGTTTCCCTCAAAAACCAGATTCGATCCATCGAGCGCATGCTCCGAAAGGTAACCCTAACCCTATCCTATCTCTTTTTCATCTTCTCTATTTGTTTCCATTAATTTCTCGGAATTGGTGAATCAGAATCTGCCTCCCGAGGTGAGAGAGGCGCAGGAGCAAAAGTTGGAGGCACTGAAGAAGCAGCAGGAGATTCACACACGCCTTGCTGCCGAACGCAAGATTTTTTTACGCGACCGAAAGATCAAGTTCTTCGAGAGGAGGAAAATCGAAAGACGAATTAGACGCCTCGAGAAACTGCACCGTGCTTCTTCTTCTTCTTCTTCTTCTTCCTCTGCTCAGCCTTACTCTGACCAGCTTTATGCTCTCAAACAGGATCTTCAATATGTCATGGTTTGTGTTCCGTGCTCTTTTTTGTTGCATTGACATCGCAACGAATATTGACTGATGGAAATCTCTTGTTATTCAATTTCAATTTGCAGTACTTTCCCAAGAATGAGAAATATGTTCCTTTGTTTACCGGCGGTGATGATTCCGAGATAGTTGACCGGAGAAACGGGCTGCGCAAACAGATTGAAGATAGGTTGATTGCAGCTGCTTCAAGTGGAAAGGATTTAGAGGGTTCGTTATTTTTCATGATCCATGCAACCGTTTATATGAAACTTAGAATGTTGATATATGCTCTACAAGAGCTTGGTTTTAGTTGTGTTAGCCCTTGTTGATGAGTTTGTCAAACAAATAAAAAGGAAAACTAGGTCAACCCATATGGATGTGCTTGAAGCTCTGCTTTAAATATGCATTTGTATTTATGCCGCATTTCTGTTCTATTAAATGTCAACAAGATTTCGTGGTCCTATGGCAGAGACTGGCAGTGAGGATGATGGTCTTTTGGATCTGAGTGACGATGATTTTTTCCTTGCTGGGAGTTCTAGTGATGAAGCGGATGCAGATGATGAATGGACTGACAAAAGCGCAAGGTCAGTGGAGTTGAGATGTTTTAATACTCAAACAATTATAACAATCAGAATTTCATATTTAGCTATAGATACCCTTTGTGCATTTAGGTAAATGGAAATTAGAATATTAGAAAGAGAATAGCAGAAGCAACCTTTGTGATGTTGGCAATCATGAAATGGAAGCCATATTTTCTTTTGTGAAACTTCTGGCATTTGTCCAACATTATGCTAGGGAATTTGGAATTACATTAATGGTTAAGATGCTGCAAACATGTTTTATATTGATGAAATTTACTATATAAAATTTTTCATTGGTTTCAGAGAGCAGGCTTCTAGTGCTTCTGGGAAAGGCGTGTCTGGCATGTCCAGTGATGAGAAAAATCAGGTCTGCAGTAAGAGTAGTGATTATTTTTATTTTAATTCCTAATATTACCTACTATGAAATAGATTGTCACAGACTATTTTGTAAATTTTAAATATCTTTACCCTTTTTATAGAGGCTGATTTCTGCTAGAGCTTTGATGCCCCCTCCCCGGCCTTCAAACATGAAGCTGTCAAGGTTTGGATCTTCTTCTGGCCAAAATTCATCTACACAGAGATCTGAGATTTCCACATCAAGCAACACATCAAATAGCAAAAGCAGCTCAGACTTCAAAGTAAGGGGACCCTCAAGATCAGGGACAGGTCACGGTAGTAGTTTAAGCTCCAACTCCGATGCTCACAAGCCTCGGAGGAAGAGAAGACCTAAGAAGAAAAAGAAGCAGGTTTATTACTAATTCTCAGTCTTGGTCTTTATTAAACTTGGTTATTTATTGCAAATTATCCTCTCATTTTATTGTTGACAGGTAGGTTTGGAAACATCTTTACACACACACTCTAGTTTTTTCATGTCTATTTAGTTTCTTCTATTGCACATATTGTTGATAAATGAATTTTGCATCTAAAGTAATACCTTTGTTTTTTATTGTTTAATATGAGGCCCATACCCAGTAGTTTTACTATATGCAAATGCTGATAATCAATGGTTTAATGTGGAAATTTGTGAACAAAAGAAATAACCCTGGCCTTTTTCAAAGAAGTTTCTTTTGATTTGTTAAAGTCTGGACAGGAAACTGCTGTATGAACTGTGAACTAGAAGTTGAAGCAGCATTCATGAGTTTAATGGCCCATTTGTGCTTTATTTTTTCCTAGAAAGGAATGCTTTTAATAAATAATATATTTGAAGAACTTTAAGATAATTAGAGTTCTTTTTTGGAAAAAAGCTAAAACCCAGAACAAAGCAGTTATATTGCTTTTTTACAAACTAGAAAGAAATAGCAGCTTGTGAAAAAAAAAAATGCAAGAAAAAGCACTATTGCAAGAGTAATATTTTCAAAACCTTGTCAAATTACATTCTTAAGAGATCTACGACTTACAATCCATTTAACAAACTATTGGGCACTAGTTCTGTTCAGTGGTCAATTATGGCAGTACTATCACACTGCCACGGAGAGTTGCGCAGCTACTCCTCCCCAAGTCCTTTTATGACTGAGTGGCCAGGAATTATGCAGATTGCAGTATTGCACCAACTGCAGGGTTTTAAAAACCCCACTTCATTAATCTTTCTGCAGTGTCCCTTTGACTAAAACCAACTTTTCCATCTGTGTTTTGAACATCCAGCAGAAAAACTCTCCTAATACCCAGAACTCGGCAATGATCTTACAATTTTTCTGTAAGCCAGTGGTTTTATGGCCTACTCCACTTGTCTGAATGTCTGCTTGGCAGCAATTTTTGGGCCTAGCATGGCATTTTCCTGCAACATTGATTGCTTTTCACAACTCTGCTAATTCACGCATACTTTCTGTTGGTTTAGTTGAAAATACTTGTTTTCATCTCCCTAATCGGTTGTAGGTCTGATTCACTCGTGTTGCTGTTTTTGTTTTTTTTTTCTTGTGTTGGGTACGTCGAACAATTCGCAGCCCACTAATTTTGATCTCATGATTTCATTGTTCTCTTTTTCCTCTATTAATTCCATGATTTCGTCATCTTCTTGCTTAATTTTTACTTCATTCTTCTCTGTATTTCTCCCCTCTTCCCCATTATGCCCCTTGTCTTTTGTCGTGATTAACTTGTTAACTAAGCTTCAGAATGAACCATTACTCTATGCTCCTTGACTTTTGTTGTGATTAACTAGTTAATCATGCTTGATGGTGATTTTTTGTATAAACCATTACTTTTGATTATTAATGAGAATTTCTTTAAAATTGTTTATTTTTGAATATTTATGTATTGTATAACATTTTTGTGGGGTTGGCTGCTCTGTATTGCCATTAAGGATTGACAGCTGTGGTTCTATCATGGAATATTTCTAAAATAAGTATGAAATGAAATAGGATGATTAAATTATACATCATAGCATCAGGGTGCGGCCAGTGATGTCTTTTGCAGTAGAACACTTAAGGAAGTAGTTTCTTGTTCTTCAATTGCATCCAACATTTACTTTTCTTTGTCTTCTTTCTTTTTCTAATTGTAATACGCATTTAATCTCCCATCTGTAGGCCTGATGGCTCAACTGAGAGCATTGCCATGAGCGATTGGATTTGTTGTCACATTCATTCGAGATTCTTACAGTTGTCTTACCTGCTGGGAGCCTGTTTCACTGATCAGTATGATGATCATATATGTATTGACCTGTTAGGTTAGATCAAGAATTCGTTACTGTAGATTATCTTTTTTTACTGTGGGCTCTTCATATTTATCCATGGCTTGCTGTAAATTATATTGAATTCTGATTTATTTATGGGATAATATTTTACCTTTACCGAGTACTATCGCATCGGCATTCGGCAAATATGGCGTGAAACAAAATTGACGCGTGAAGAATGATACTATATTTTAGTTTAGGCCTAATATGATTTGTCATTTTTTTTCTCATTATTTTTTCTTTTTAATTCTTGATTTTTTTGAAGTACATGTTTTTGGTTTCAACTGGTAGTTTTGTTCAGCTAAGAGGTGAATTGATAAACATATCATTGATCCAGTTCATAATACGATTATTTGAGACAATTAATGGTGGTGAGTCTGGTGACTAAAAGTATGTATTTCAATATAAAATTAGGATAAAATGAAATTTTGATTTGAAGCAAAAATAGTTGATTTTTTTTTTTAGGGAACATTTAAAATTTGTGCGTATGAGAAATAACTTATGGAATAATGCTCCTTACACCTATATATTGTATAAATTTTCACATATGGCTTTTGGTTTTTTGTAGTAAATAAGGGGCAAAAGCCTGAATGGTTGTAACCTGCGGGGAAAATTGCTGACATAATATCAGCTAGCAAAGACGGGTAAGAATCTTAAAATACATAAAAAAATATTGAACCGATAAGACAAGCCAAACTTGGACGTCTGCTGGCTGAGTGGTCCTTTTCAGCACGTGGTAAACTACCAAATGTTCTGGTCTAGATGAAAGAGGAACATGGATGAGTTTTGTCCCACCCCATGAAGCACGAGATGCACGGCTGAGGATTGTAATTTATTAAAATATAATTTTTGTCTTCATTTTTATTTAATAAATTTCTCTCAATTTTATAAAAATATTGATAAATTTTTTACTAATTCTAAGCAAGATTGGTGCCACGACTTGGCTTGATTCAATGAATAATCTCCAAGAAATGAGGGAAGCGGTCACTCTAATCTCTCAAGTCACGAGAATTTACCTTTATCCGGCTCCGCCCACAAAAGAGGAGGCACATTACCGCATTCTATTTAATACTTTTTCATTCCGAGCCAATATTGTGGGGATGCTCAACCTATTTTGCATGGAATTTGAACCTTACTTTCGAATCCATCCCCCAAAAAATTAAAAAAGTTATGCCTTTTGTAAGATTGAAATTGTTTTACTATTCTCTCATTAAATATTTATCGTCTAAGCTTAAACTAAAAGATTTAAGACATTCTAAATATTAATATCTTTTAAACCAAATACTATCAAATGTATAAATTAATTATCATGATGTTGTTTAATCTTAATTATTATTCTCCATAATAGTTCTATACTATTTGAGCAAATATATATATATCTGAGTATTTATTATTTAACATTATTATTGAAAAGTTTTACTGTTATTGTTATTTATAATAAAAGGCTGGTATTTATCGATTTGTAATTCCTGGAGGTGGATTAGGAATTTGAGTAGAAGAAAAGCGGGGAAGGGAATAATGGAGTTGGCGTCGAAACGATGAGGAGTTAAGGAAAGAAGTGAGTTTGTATTTGAGAATTGAATTGGAAGTTCAGTGAGGGAGGGAAAATGGAAGGGATTCAGATCCGCTCAGTGTTGGTATTATTTTGCTTAGCCTCATTCAATGTGATTGTGGCTGTGGCCGATAGCGTCACCGGAGAGGAAGCTAAACAACTGAGAGACGAGGTTGGCGATATGTTTTATCACGCTTTTAATGGATACATGGACCATGCTTTTCCCCTCGATGAGTTGAGACCTCTCTCATGCGCAGGAGAGGATAGCCTTGGTGGCTATGCCTTAACCTTGGTTCGTATATTAATTTCATTCTTTTCTTCGTTACTCATTTTTTCTAATTCTAATTCTAATGCATTTTTTCCTATCAGATTGACTCCTTAGATACTTTGGCTTTACTTGGTGATCGCCAACACTTCGCTGCCTCCGTCGAATGGATTGGTAAAAATCTTCGCTTTGATATAGTGAGTATCCCTCCGTTTTTGTTTTTAATATCTTTTACTTACTTTTATTCGTACATTATTAGCCTATTTTTTTGCTTATGATCTATCTACTCTGGGTTGGTTGCAGAATAAAACGGTTTCTGTGTTTGAGACTACTATCAGGGTCCTTGGAGGATTACTTTCGGCTCATCTCATTGCCTCTGATTATGCTACGGTATCAGTTGTACAATGCATATTATTACATTTACACGCATGTCTTGTAACAATTTTTAAGTCAATGGTGAGAACCTAGGTCTTGTTTTGTGGTCAGTGAGGATGCGTTAGGCTGATGATGTTCTCAATCAGATGGTGTTGGCAGGAATCTAGTTTAGTAGGATCAGATCAGATGAGGTTGTGCTTTGGAGCTGGATAGCAGGTCTTTCATGAACGATTGCACTCTTGTTACTCTGAACTGCTTTCAGGATATCTAGTTTGAAAACCAATTTGGATTAGAGTGGTCTTGGGGTTCTGATCCTAGATAGTTTGATATTTTCTGTATACTCCTTTGCTGCCTGGCAACTCTTGTAATTGCAATTGCCCTTGTCTAGCTGTTTGCTTTGGATGTTGATCCGTGGTCAAGACTTCTTGGGGTCCAGTGGAATGGAAAGTTTCTAAGCAGTTAGTGCCTATGTAATTGGATAGTGCTTTTTACTCTTTCGGTGTTAGGTTATCCATTTCTGGCTTGCTTGTCCAGCATTTCCTTTATTACCTTTCCCTTTTCCTGATTATTGTGAATGCCTCAAAGGATAAAGAGACTCTTTTTGGGGGCCAGGAATTGACTAGCAAAGAAAATATTGGTAATTGTCAGTTGGAAGGTTTGTTTAGTAGGGGGATTAGTGTCGTGGGAATTCACAGTCCCGTATTTGTTGCATTGGTAGGTAAGTGACTATTGTATAATACCTTTTTTTATAAACTACTTCCTTTGGTACCAAGTCAAATAAAATTCCTCTTGTACTATTAATGTGATCTGAGGGAGAAGATTCTCTTCAGAAGGGTTTTTTTCTAATTACCTTTGTCCTCCTTGATGTTTTTTATGGGAATTTTTTCTTCTTGTGAAAGTTAATACTTCTTCACCTATTAAATAAATGTTCATGAATTTTATTTTTTTGGCTGCTTTTATCATAGAATTTGGGAGCTTGAGGTAAAAGAAGCATTGAAGATATGTCAGTGTTTGGTGTTGGTGTTGGAGTCCATGCTTTATAAATGGTTTGGGTGTGTTTGGAGAAGAGCTGTAGATGCTCCAATAAAGAGAGTGGATCAGATGGAGGGTAGACCTATTGCTTGAGGTAAAGGGAGACAAAAGACTGTAGGAGTAATAATTGAGAATATTTTAGAGGTCATTGGTTTGTTTATAGACATGATTCACAATAGAATATTATGTCATTTGATCCATGTAGCTGACCCCACTTAATGGGAGAAGGCTTGGTTGTTGATTTTGTATTATCTATGTATTCCCTGCATAGTGATTTGGCACCTCATGAGTCATGACTCATTTCTCTTATTAATTCATATAAGAAGAATATATTTGTACATAGTGTTTCAAAGTCTTCAACATTTACCTTCACAGTTGTTGTCTGCAGGGTATGAGAGTTCCGTTGTATGATAATCAGTTACTAAACTTAGCTGAAGATCTTGCCAGGAGGTTGTTACCTGCATTTGATACCCCTACAGGTATTACTCGTTACTCAATCATACACAATTGTGCTTGTCTTTCGGTAATATTGCTCTCATAATTATCTTTCTCAATTCCAGAAAATATTATTTTATTGCATGTTTTTTAGAATTAAATATATTATGTTTTAAATTTTCACTCTTGATGGCATTCTATACCACCATAGTCACATACATGGTGAAGAATGATACTGTGTTTATGGAAAAACACTGAAAGGTTTGTATTATTGTATAGGATGTTTAAATTACAAGGGTTGAAATTTGGCATAATATTTTTGAAAGGGAAAATTTTAATCAGGGAAAAAGAAGGAAAGTACAGTGAAGGTGAGGATTCAATAATGTATACTGCAAAACATTTAAAAAAATGAAGAAAACTAATAATTCAACAAGGCTGCTTATCTCTGCAAATTGGAGAGGAAAACCCCCTTAAAACAGCCATAGGCAGAACATCAAATAGAAGCTAAAAGCATAATCCCATCCCATAATAGCAAATTTAATTGCAAAAATACCCTCAAATATCCATGCATTCTGGTCCAACCAAATGGCTTAAACTGCACATTGTGTCAAGATTTTGGCTTCATTGTTTTTAATATGACCTACAACTTCTCAATAACTAGAAAATATTTTCTTTATTTTGTCACCCATGTTCCCACACCAGACCATTGAAAAGCCCTTATAATTCTTCAGACCAGAGATAGCTTCAATGAACTAAAAGATGGAACATTCACAAAAATGTTGCTATCCTTCTCTGATAAGAGAGTGGCATCATTTGGCAAATTGAAGGTGGAACCCTCATATTTTCCGAGATGAAGACCCTTATTTGGAACTCTTAAAGGTATTTGACTAGAACAAGAAAAGAATCATGTGTTCTCCTTGCATGAGTTCTTGCCATACATGAAACCAAAATTTTCACCTTTTGTAATCACAATGAAAAAGAAGGCAGTGAGGAGACATCCACAAATCACCATCCCAGTGATTTACTTACTGTGATGCAAAACTGCTCATATTTTTAGCTTAGCTTGGTAGAGAATGTTGTTTTAGCTCCCTATCCCTATGTTTGGAATTTGGATAGAGGGAAAGAAATTAGGCAGGAATGAGTTTTTGAAATTTAAAAATTTCTCTTCTTTGGTTGGAGAGATAGAAGAGAGAACAATTGACTTTAAGAAACAAATTTAAAATTTTTCTCTCCTTATCTTCTCTCTAACTCAAATTTCAAAATTTATCCTCTAACTTGTTTCCCCCCCTCATCCAGACAAAGGGTAGTATAGTTCATCATATGTTGACTTCATGTGCTATGTTGTTTTGCAGGAATTCCATTTGGATCTGTAAACTTGTTACATGGAGTTGATAAACATGAAAGCAAGGTAAAACACCTTCTCCTATGCCTCCCCTTTATGTTAGAATATGCGGGTTTTCAACCTACTTGCTGATCTGCTAAATTGGCTGATAATTTCAAATGATACATAAGAAATAAATGGGCAAAAAATTAGCCCAGGAGATGGTTTGGAAACTGATTTTTGCTTCACTATTTTGTTTTTTCTTTATCATTTGTCTTCAACCTATTTTTGTGTTTATATAGTGTTAAAATTATTACTTTTGTGCTTAGATAACTTCAACAGCTGGTGGTGGGACCTTGACTCTTGAATTTGGAGTTCTAAGCCGTTTGACAAATGATCCTAGTAAGTTTACCATTTTCCCTTTAGGTCTATTGTAAGCATACATTATGCAAGGAATCCAAGTTATAATAGTCTTTGAGAAGGTATATGAATTAAAGTTCTAAATAAACAAGGACCAAATGCAATCCTGTATCGACTAAGAAAAAAACTCTAGTAGTTATCATATCATTCACAAGAAAGAAATATGATTAAAGTAGGCCTACAAATGACAAGATTGTATTGATGGCTTTTGTTTAGTGTTCTACTCTAGTGGCTGTTTCTGCAGAGTTGCTGTATGTTTGCAGTTGTTTTTCCTTTTGCTGTAAAAAACAGAGAGAATGGAGCAACAACTTTTTCATAGTAAAAAAAATATTCCAACTCCCTTCTCACTCATTTGATAGCAAAACAATTATTTTGAAGCCATTTTGCTTTCTCCCCTTCCAGCTCATCCAATGGAGCAACTATGGTCCACAAGTTGTATTTTATCTCTTCTTGTATTCTGGGGTCTGAATAATGGGGAGTATAATTAGGTTTTCATGTGCTGACCATGTGGGAAATATGATTAAATGGGTAGAAGAGGGATTTTGTTTGTATCAACCTTGCTTATGTGGCAAGGAGAGTAAGAGGGAAGGGGAAACAGTTAGAGGCAAGGATAAAAGGGAGAGAAGGATAGGGGAGAAGGCATGCATTTAGTTTTGTAGTTTTGGGTGGCTGTTGTCATAGGACAGAGAAGGCATCCTTCTCTGATACTTTCTTTTCTATTTCTTGCATTTTCCTACTGTATTCAGAGCTCTGTTCTCTGGATTTTCCTATAATCCCTATAATAAATTCTATTCCTAATTCCTATCAATTTTACTTGGCCCAAATCTGTTGCTTTCCTTTCTTTCCCTTTTCCAAGCATGTATATAGGTCTTTCCCCATATTTGTTGCTCAAAGATTGGTGCAATAACCCATCAAAATCTTTGGCTCTCACCTGCCAACTTCTGTGGTAGTAGCCTGTTTTTTTTATTGATTAGTAGGCTTCTTAGTGACAGAATACTTGATACTTTCCCTTGTTTTCAGCACTTTTGCAAAGGCTCAATACTTTAAAGCATTTTCTTAATTCCTTCCATCATGGTTTTTTTCTTTAATGTTTAAACCCTTTTGATTCATCAAGAACTACTTTTTTACCATCTGATGCCCCTTAGCCATCTCCTCCCACATAAGATTAAATCCCTTTTAGTATATTTCCCTTGTGTATCGCTTGCACATCTAGAACCAAGATGCATTGTTTGATACTCTGCTGTTAATGCAACAGGTAAAATATTAGTACACTTGAGGGTTTGTTTAATTATTGTATTTTATACCAAATTCATCACTGTGGATATTCAAGTCACTTCAAGCCTTTATTGTCATCTTTAGCATGTTACCACTTCTTGCTTTTTACACAATACCAAGTTGGGATTGTTGATGTGTAAGCATGTTTTAACCTCTTCACCTCCAGTTCCAAGAATTTTTTTTCTTATTGTAATTACAGGTTACATTGTTTAGGGCTTTTTTGGGGGGTTATTAGTGATTTTGCCCCTTCCTTTGAATCAGGACTGAAACCCTACTTTCTCAGTCACTTGTGGGCACTCTGTTATGAAGTAGCACTCACTGTTCTGCTTTCTGGTGAATACCCACCCTTTTGTGACAATAGTTCTGGCATTTCTCAGTGTTTTATGGCCATCTGTGACAGTTTTTGGCCATCCCCAGTCTCTGTTCTCCATAGTCTCCAGTCATCCCTAATCTCTTTCCATTTTCTGGCAAACCTGTCTGGCTGTTACTGTTTATGGTCGTTTTACTCATTATTTTTTTTATTCTAATTGGTTAGAATAGCGACCATCCTGCTATCCCACTTTAACGTTTTCAGGGTTGTCCACTCTGTGCTGCTATTTGGGATTGACAACTATGGTTTTACCGTACGCTTTGAACTTTGGCCTTTTTTTTAAAAAAATTTATCATCAATTTTTCTATTCTTCACTCTATTGGGGAAGGGGGAACCTGCCTACATGTTCTTGTTACTTCTAATCCTATCTGTTTGTTTCATTGACGTGCAGTTTTTGAACAAGTAACCAAGAATGCAGTCCGTGGACTTTGGGCACGGCGTTCAAAGCTTAATCTGGTTGGTGCTCATATTGATGTTTTTACAGGTGAATGGACACAAAAGGTACAGAGTATATTTTATTTGTTGAAAATATAATTGTACATATACATATGTACACACACGTGTGTGTGTGTAATGACATTATCTTATTTATTTTGTGGCATTATTTCTTTTTCAAGAGAGCAATTTTTTAAAATGGTAGAGCCATGTAATATATAGAATGTGATGCTATACTTTCTGTACCAATTACAGTGCCTCTTATTCATACTTGTGTTTCATCTAAATGTGTACTACCTTGTAAAACACTTATACATGCCATATTCCTCTGGTCTAAATAAATGTACAGGGTTCCTAAGTTCTAACTAAAAAGCTATTTTAACAATTTCTGTATAATCTTCTTTCTCTCTCTCTCATCCTCTACATGGTTTCAAGGGATGGGTTGTCAACTTTGACTGAAAAGCCTATTTCTTCAGCTTTCTACTGAAAGAGATTGTAAATCAATTATCAATTATTTTCTATAGACTGTAGATGAGCTTCATATGTGGTGTGAGTTGATGGATTCTTTCTAAGGAGTTTTGAGGTTTGACTTGGGTAGAAGTGGGGTGTAAATTGGCTAGAAGGCCATTTACCAAGCTTTGACAAGTGTGATGATGATGAAATCCACGTAAGTTTGGGTTTAGCTGATTTTGTGCTGCAGTACCTCTGGCTTAATTGATTATGATGTTTTCCCTCTCTCATCCAAATGGTTTGGTTAGAGGAGTGTTGACATTCTGGATAGTTCAAATTATCTTGACTTAGTAATGTGAGACTGAAATAATTGAGACATGTAAGTGGAAGGATCGCCCAATGGTATATATGTCTAGAAGACTAGCACTGATGAAAAACATCTTCTCGCTTATGACCCATCTTTTGAGAAGGGCAAGATTTGTTGAAACCATACATTTGTTGACTGATGCTGTCACTGAACATGGTAATACAGTCATCGAATTTGGGGTAGCAATTTGAAGTTTTTTGTTGTAACAAACATGATTTATAGAAAACATCAGCAAGCTTCTCCCTAGTCTTCACATGACATAGAAATATGTTCTCACATGGAAGATTAGCTTAGAAGAAATGTGGAGAGTTGCTTGTTTGTCACATCACAACTGAATGAGCATTGCACTCTTGTAAGCATTTTCATCAAGTACTGACAAAATCATATCAACTCCCTTGTAGCTTGAGCAAAATGTATTAGACTCTGCACTCAATCTAGCATCTACACCACTCTGATTTTTACTCCTCCGTGAAACCAAGTTACCTCCATCAAGGACACAATAACTTGAAGAAGACTTCTTGTCTAGGCGATGTTGCAACAAACTATGTAACAACGTTTACTGAACTTTATACTTTATAGGTTTTATTTTAACTTGGATTTTCTTTGTTCACAAGCTGAAAGCTTAATAGGCTTCCAGCTTGGGGGTGAGCGTTAAGGATGTATAATATAATAAGGAAAATGTTTTCATAGTTTACAGATTAGATACTTGTGCATTCAAAGAAGAGTACAAGAGTCATTATGCACTTTTTCTGAGTATAGTAGTGGTTTAGGTTTGGCTTGTGTATTATACTATTTTGAGTAATTAATAAATGAACTTTCTCCTGCTATTTGGACCAGAGGGTCCTTGGTGTAAAAAAAATAATGATAAAGGTGGATGATAAAGGCACTGAACAGAGTATTTGTGTTATTATTTATTAGAGGCAAACTACTTCAATATATACAACACATACAGAAAAAATTCTCCTGTAATTAAGGAAATTTATTATTAAAATAAAGGTGACAAATCTCAACAAAAGGGGATAAATAGGAAAAAGCTAGCAGATAACATTTCCCTAAAAACGGAGAAGACATCACAACAAAAGATAATAAGAATATAAAATGTGCATAATGATTGTAGGGTTCAGGTTAACCTTAAACAAAGTTGTTTCTATTGACGGTGGTTGACTTCCTCAGTCTCTTGACTTGAACTTATCTGTCAGTTAATTACTACTTAATTTGTTATTGATTTCTTTGGTAAGTAAATTAATTAATTTGTAGGGGTTGTGTTGTTTTTCCACTAGATATTGGCATAGTCTATTATTGAAGCATTTGAATTATATATATTCAACAGTTATTTATTGTTTCCTAGCTTTAATTTGTGTAGTTGTCGATGTGAAGAAGCAAAAAATATGCAAAATATGAATTTTCTGTTGCTTTACAGTTTATAGATTTTGCATTCATCTGTCATTGCTCCACCGGTCTTTCTCTGCCTGAATATGCCTAACTTTTCAATTAGGACATAGATTCTTCCAGTTTTTGTGAATCAACAGCTACTACAGCTATCTCTTTGTCTTCTTGCAGGATGCTGGGATAGGAACTAGTATTGACTCTTTTTATGAGTATCTGTTAAAGGTTAGTAATAGAAATTTAGTAAGTGAAACCCCTATGGAGCAATTTGTACTGAAAAGTTAATTCCTAATTTCCTAAAATTATGCAAAGGAACTATGGCTTGATATAATTTGATAAACTAAAATATATCTTTAGATATTTTAGGATTTTTGTATGCACATATTTTGTGATAATGTATTTCCCTATAAGCATGTTTGTTTGAACACACGTTTGTTTTTGTTTTATTTGATGTTTCTGCTTTACTATCTAATTTAATATTATTCCCATTTATACATATTTCTTCTTTTGCTTCCTTGCATTATATTGATATCTGATTTAGTAAAAAAAATCTTGTAATCTTATTCTGTGCTTTCTTTATCTATTAATTACTTTGTCTTTTATCAAAATATTTAAAAATATATAAATTTTTCCTGTATCTACCAGAAACAAACAAGTAAAATTGCTCAGCATGATATTCTTCCTATTACTATTCAGCCACTTGTTTGAATTCAGTGTTATGGATTTTCCCTTAGTTCTTTTTTTGCATTTAGGACTTCTTTAACAAAAAGACATTTTAATAGAGAAAAAAGAGGTAGCATTGAGGACTGTAATTTTTTTCACATACTCTAAAATTAGTTTGCTTGTTTGTGCCAACTTAATTTTGCTTGCCAGCTCTTTTTTTTTTGTCGCTGATATGATGTATATGATTCATTGATTCTACAACATATAAAAGATGTGGTGCTTAAAGTTATATACCCCTTCTGAGGAAAATTGCAAAATAAAATTATAGGTTAAAATGTTTTAGAAATTTTCAATTTGGGGACATTTATGTACTCAATTTATCAAGTCATTTAGTAGCTATTGGTCGATCAATCTTTGAATGTTATTAACCAGGCGGAATAATTTTATTTAGAATTCCTTTTCTTTTTTGTTATTTTTCCTTTTTTTGGGGCATTATATTGTTAGTTGATATATATCAAGTTCTCTGATTTTGTTTTTCATGCATGACTGTTCAGGCATATTTATTATTTGGAGATGAGGAGTACTTGTATATATTCCAAGAAGCTTATGCTGCTGCCATGCTTTATCTTTACCATGACCCTTGGTAAAAGCTTGTGGCTATGTGTGCCACCCTGTAAATATACTTGACTTGCTGTCTATTGTTGTTTGAAATACATAAGTATGTTTATTTTTAAATATATTTCAAGTTTGAAACTCAGATTTGTGTTCATGCTTCAAGGTATGTTGAAGTGAATATGGATTCTGCTGCTATTGTCTGGCCATTATTTAACAGCCTGCAGGCATTTTGGCCTGGTCTTCAGGTTTTCATTTTTCTTCTTTTTGATATAATAGTATTTTTAGTTGACTCTGGATAAATAACATCATAGTGGGGCTAATTGAAATGTGTATTTTTGCAAGGTTTTAGCTGGAGATATCAATCCTGCAATTCGCTCCCATGCTGCCTTCTTGAGTGTCTGGAGAAGATATGGTTTTACCCCTGAGGGCTTTAATCTTGCAAGTCTCAGTGTTCAGGTCTGGTGGCCAATGTAGCTGTTAAAATGATGCTTAGTTATAGCTTCCGTCTTCTTTCTGTTGGTTGCAT
Organism: Pachyrhizus erosus; assembly: GCA_026544285.1. Lineage (NCBI taxonomy): Eukaryota > Viridiplantae > Streptophyta > Magnoliopsida > Fabales > Fabaceae > Pachyrhizus > Pachyrhizus erosus. The sequence goes on along the minus strand of JAMLFT010000035.1, from coordinate 28,589 downwards.
TTTTGTTGCCCCTGAATTTAAATAATGTCCTCTTAAATAAACTTATTTCTCAAACTCTCCCCCATGGGGATATCCTCCAAATAGAAATGTCAGGATGGAAAGGGAACTTAAGAAATCAAGAACACAACAATGCTGCACATTCTATATCAGAAATAAATTCTGAAGAGATGCAATGAATTAAATTCTAAACCACAAGTGTAAAGCCAATTTCATAGACAGTATTAATGTGTCCCACATGGATTAGGAATATGGATGAAATACTTCTTGTAAGACTTAGATTATCTTCCTGCCTTCAGCTAGCTTTTGAGGTCTGGTTGATTTTAGAGCCTATCCAATCTTGATGTGTTAGCTTATGAAGTTGAGTAGGCCCAATTTATTTCTAATATGGATAGTATAAGAGTCTATCTGGTCTTAATATTAGGACATTTTCGGATGTCTAGTGCTGCAAAATTTATGCTCTGGTTGTCTAGTCTTAGGTGTAAGGTGTGTGTTAAGATGTCCTACATTGGCTAGGAACTAGGAATATGGCCAAAATACTTGTTATAAGACTTCGGCAGTTGTCCCCTTTTGAGCTAGTTTTGAAGTTCAGTGAGGCTAAAGTCCATTATTAATAGACTGCACCCTGGTAAGGCATTTGAAATGAATCATACAGAACTTCATAGCAAGACATGCCCATTGATTATCGGAGTCCCAACAAAATTGTTCCATGGGAATGTAGAATGCTAGTTGCCTTATAAAACAGGAACAAGGGCCGTACATATTTGATACTAAAACTACTCATAAGATGAACATTAGTTTTATCTACTATGGGTTTGGCTGGTTTGTCTTGTCAGTTTTTTTTATCTTAGTTTAGCATCCTAGACTTTAATGATAGAATGACTTGGGAGTTTTTAAGATATAACCAGCCATTCAGTTGATGGATCTTCATTTTCATTTACATTTGGCCAAGCCTAATATATTATCTTGCAAATGGAAAGCATCTTACTATGTTATTTTTTTGTTATCTTTTGGTTGATTATCTCCAATATTTATGAACTGTTTATATATGTATTTTTTCTTGCATTATATCAGCATGGGCAAAAGAGTTACCCATTGCGGCCAGAGCTAATTGAGAGCACCTATTGGCTATACAAAGCTACCAGAGATCCTAGGTTTGCTTATATATTCCTTTAAATTTTGTTATCATTGTAAAATTTCGCTCCTTATGTCTGATTTGGTAATATTGATGATTGTACCATGATTGTTTATAGCCCTATTTTCTCTCTCTAAAGACCCTCTCTTTACACGTTTGTTGCCTACTTGTAATACATTTTCCTCCCTTTTCTCTGAAAAAAAGGAAATTGGGATTACTTTTTCTTGTTGAACTTCTGTGAATTTTTTGTTGATAGCTGTGACGTAAGTTGTATTTTGCTAACAATTTGAAATGAAGCTTGATTCTGTCCTTTGTGTTTCTTTGTAGATATCTTGATGCTGGGAGGGACATGGTTGCTAGTTTACAGTATGGAACTCGATGCCCTTGTGGATACTGTCACATTTCAGATGTTGAGCATCACAAACAAGAAGATCACATGGAGAGCTTCTTCTTAGCTGAGACAGTAAGAATAAATTCATGACATAATTTTGAGAACACAAACCCTAATCTTTTTCAAACCAAAAAAGAAAAAAACATAATCTCTTCAGTTGTATTTTATTGAAGATTGTTGTAACGTGTAATTATGTCCAGAATATTTCCTTATTTATTAGGATTAATTTTTCCTAATTTTCCCTCATATTATTATGTACAGATTTGTAGCCTAAAATCTATAGGTTAGCATTTACTTAATTTATTTTTCATATCTATATACATGTTGTACCTACTGTTGTAAATAATCAGAAAGTTCTCTTTTGAAGTAAGATCATTGGTCAAGATAGGTAGATTGATTTTTTATTTAGGACTCCAGATAGTCTCTCTAATAAGATCGACAATTGAGTGGGGATATTATGATTTTGGATGAGGCTCTGATATTATGTCAAGGACCAAGTTTCCTAGAAGCTTTAGTAGTCAAGTGGAAATCCGGGAGTGGGTATATGTCTATCAATTTCATTTTGTTGTGAGTTTCTAATTTTCTTTCTTTTATAAACTACGCCTCTTACTAACATTAATTCCTTTTATATTTTGTCTTTTTTTACTTCTATTATTTATTTATAAGAAAAATGCCGCTACTAACCTATGCTACAATTAGGTCAAGTATCTGTGGCTTCTGTTTGATTTGGCTGTGGGTCCTGACAACCTTGTGGAAAATGGGCCTTACAAGTGAGTGAGCTTATGCATTTACAATTTCGTGGCTGAACTTTTTTTACAGTAAAGTTAAGGTGCTTCTTGTTTCTACATTTTTCTTTGACACAGGTACATATTCAGCACTGAAGGTCATTTACTTCCTGCTACTCCTCAAATCTCCTTAGCGAGGGAACATTGTTTATACTATGGGGCTTATTGTAGAAGTGGTGATTTTAGACAAACTTACTTTGTGCCAGAGTCTGACAAAGATAAAGAATCCAACGATACTAGATTTTATGAGAGTTGGACTAAAGCTACACATTCTTCGGACTACACTACTTTTGAGACAAGTGCCATTTCAGGTTTGATCAAGGTACTTGGTACTCTTTACTTCCATCAATCTTGGCTTCTTTCTCTCCTTTTACAGTATTCATGTTACTTGTGCCAAATATTACACTTACCAATGTTTTAAAACTCGGACCGGTCATAATGTTCTAAAAAATCGGTCAGAATACTGGGTTGATGAATCACTAGTCAAATCAGTGAATTGCTAATTGAACCGTATGAATCGGCATATATATTAAATTATAAATTTTATATCAAATATATTATATATAAAGTATACTTACCAAAAATGCTGAAGTTATTCATTAGTAAGCTTTTTTAAGACCCATGCCACCTGGGTTTGAACCAAAGCCTTGCAAAATTAGAATCTTCTAGAACTACTTGAAGAAGGATTGTGCCACATTGAATGAGGCAGGACCAATTTGTGAAATCAAATTACGAAATTTGAATTTAAAGCTTGCTATCCATCTGCAGAAGTGGCGTGTGACAGTTGATAGCGTTCAAAAGTGGCGTGTCAGTCCCAGTATATGGGGATAACATGTGGGCATCAACATTAAGGAACTTTGAGCAGCTCTGAACCGGACTAGTCAACCGGTTTTCACTGGTTTGAAACCGAGTTTGTGACGTAAGCACTGGGTTAATGACAATTCCGATCCCCATTAAATTTACCAGACTGGCTATAGGTCCAGTTTCTGGTTAAAACGGTCAAACCAACTGGTCCAGTCTGAGATTTAAAACACCGCTTCTATTTCCCTCCTTTCATTAATGTTACGAGAGGGCATGCAATGGATAAATTTTTTAGCACTTGTTTCATTAAAAACAAGTTTAGAAATCAAGTTATTTTGTTAGGATTTGAGGTTCATTGCATATTTTCTATTTATTATTCTGCATGTTAGAAGAAAAAAAGTGGTTTAGTTTTTGCTGAGTCTGTTATCCGTTCTCTATTCAAGGTTCAAAACTAGATTAAAACTATGAAAAAAGGGGGTTTAGTTTTGGTATGTTTGACAACTCTGGCATACATCGGCCTGGAAATTTTGTACAACTTGCAAATTGTGTTTAGGTGCTCACAGCAGGCGAGTCAAATCAAACAAAGTAGTTTGTTTTGTCTATATGACATTATGACCTCATCAAGACTGCTTGGGTTGCTGTATTAGCATCCCATCCATTTTGGTCTAAGCCATAATGCCATATACTCTAGGTAACCTGATGCAAAATGGAATGGAAGTGTGAAATTTCAGTATCGGTCTAACATTTTACTGACTTTATCAGTCAACGGCCCAGAGCCAGCCATCTTGTGTATAATTTCTCTCAAGCTTTTAAAGTGACATAAATGTTAGCTCACAAGTAAATGCCAGTGAGTAATGAAATTATGGATACATTCAATAGCAAATAGCAAATGGTTCTGTAGAAATCTTATTTTATTTTACAATTCAATTTGGAACAATTTTTCATGCTGGGTATTTTGTTATAATTCTGCAGGGTTTCTGCCCAGGATTAAATCATGGACAGAAGTTTGGTATATTATATGCGCATTCGACCGATGAACGTCATGAATATGAAACCAAGCAAGTCCAACAGAAAGAATCAACTACTGTGCAAAGCCATTCAATGTTGGTTCTTCGTGACCAGAATTTTGACCATTTGCTACTAGAGGACAATATGAGTGATCATAATGATAGTCAGACACATGAATCAGGCGATACTCCTTGAAGTAGGAATTATAAGATCTCAGTTGTGCAAGAGGTTTGGTGGGAAAGGATATAATTTTCAATTTCAGGGGCTGTACTTCTAAAACTTGGGTAGGCTCACCCACCTGAAATTTAAATTCAAGTTTTGTTAGTCTGTCCATAATTGAGAAAGCATTCATTCAACAATTTCGGCAACTGTTGATACAGTGAGCATGGAGCTGAAAGAGTTAAATTATGGATGAACTGACTCGTTTAGTTTTGATGTGCTACCGAGCCATTATCCTGCCTTCTAATCATCGGGCACGTGTAAAAGAATGTAATGTAATTGTTTGTTGTATCATTTTTCCCTAGGCTCTTGTAAACCTATTGTCAGAGGTCTAATCACTGTACATGAGATAGATATTATCAGATTCTGGAAATTAGATCATAATTTTAATCGCTGATAAAAGAGAAAATCTCAATCTTCCATTAGATCAAGCATGGGTTATACACATACGAGGATTCACTTGTTCCAAACTGGTGTTGTTAAGTATTGTAGATTTTTCTCAAAAAAATTTTTATAAACAAAATTTCACAAATTCAAATGTTGAACTGAAAACTTTCATTAAATAAGTTATATTTATAAATTTTTGTATAGTTTAAAAAATGATTTATTCTGTGTCAATCAAATTCATTTTAATGGATATTGTATTTTTTAAAATATAAATAAATGTTGACCGTAAGATTATATATTTATAAGTGTTTATTTATCTAAATTTAGTATGTGATCATTAAAATAATATATTGAATGGTTAGGTTTGATAAATTGATATTTTAAAACAAATATTTAGTAGATAGAATGTGTGTTTAGTACTAACTTTGGAAGCGTTATGGGTCCGAGATGGAGTCAGAAGATTTTTTGGGAACCTTCATTTTTAATGGAAAAAATATTATTTTCCTTAAAAAAAAACTATTTCTCAAAAAATTATGTAGTTACTAATTACTAACTATACTAATATATCTGGATTGCCAACTTGATTTGTTTGTTTAAGATGGTTGAAGAAAGTAATTCTTCCCTTTGCATTCACTTGTATCGAACCGTGTTTTATTTTACTTTTGTGGCAACATATTCCTAAAACAAACCGAATGTTACGCTTCCTTCATAGTCAAACAAGAGTGGTTTTTGGGTTTTTAGGACTTAGGTTTTAATCTTCACAAAATCAGTTTTATTTCATTTTTATAGTTTTGGCCTTTTTGTTTTATCAACGATACCCGTCAGATGAAGGAAAATATATTAAATAATGATCAGTAAAGCTTGAAGATTAGGGAAGGGTCATTTATGTATTCTAAACGGTATCAAGTTTTCTTAAGGGGGAAAAGCCAATCTGTTCATGCATGTTTAGAGTCTCAAGTCTTCAGCCACTCGAGTTTTCTCTGAAACTCTAAGAAGGGCTATCAAATAAAGCATCTTGTAGTTTGAGGACCACAAAGAAAAGCAAATCTCCGAAGAATATACATATAAACTTGACGCAAGTCTATGAGACTATGACCTCTTACCATTTATTTTGCTGGCGCATATGTTCATACGGTTGTGGATTCTCATATTAAAACTTGGGTCACCCCCTACTCTACCCTACTTCCCAAGTTAAAAGTTATATTTTATGTTAAAATAGTGTGTAAAGTTTAATTTTCACAGACGGTTAGTATAAAATCAATCAATTAGAGATTATTTTAGCCATAATTTTTAAAATAATTATTATTGTATATTTTAATTAAATTCTAATGTAAATAGTTTTTACTTAATAAAGAGATTTACTTGAGGTAAGCGTAGACCTAGAGGCAACTTGGAATTTCCAGAAATATTCTATGACGGCACCATGATGCTGTCTTTACGTCAAAGCGAAGTGATCATTACTTTGATTGAATAGATGAAAGGGTAAAAGGAAAAAAGACCCTTAATTTCATATTATATTACATGTGTAATTTCAAACGCGCACACACGTATATTACATTGATTTTTTTTTGGCTATTAAATAGTATAATTTTTAATAAAAATAGATTCACAAATAGTTCAACAATTTTATGCATTAACTTGCTCTTCCTTTTTTTCTTCAATGGTTCAAAATATTTTTCATTCATTTTTGCTTGAATTAGTTTCTGACATTGGTGATGGACTCTCATGCTGTAGTGTCGTCTAGTTATTTTGCAGCACATGGAAGCAAATTTTTATTTTTATTTTTCTGGTAAGCTGCATATGATCATTTGTCAACAACAATTTGAACATCACTGCTAGAAAGTCTGCAGGATTATTTTTCTGTATTTGTGCCATTTACTGGCCTAAAATCTCATTGTTCCCTACTACAGAGTGCAATAGTAAGGACACTTTCTGCTCTATGAATAAAATATTGTACATGCATTTTCATTATCTTTCTTTAGAGTACCTTTCCTTAAACTTTGCCGGGAAGAGGGATCTAAAACTCTTAGCCACATTCATAATATATAATTTCATATCGCTAGACCTTGGTTGCCTGTGTAGTTTATTTGGACTTACCAGTGTAGACTAAGACTTAGACAATAAACTATGTTTATCTCTTTGCATAACTAGTGGCCAAGCAGAAAATATACTATGAACTTGCCATAAAACTGAAGTTAGGTCTGATGAATATTATTTAATAAACCTTTTGCATGCACATATAATCATATTAATTAGCTAGCCAAAACTTTTCTTAAAAGAAGCAATAAGCTGACACCGATATAGATAACTTTATGTGCATGTTATGAAGTTATAAAAGCAAACGAATTAAGACACAATCTCAAAGTGATGGATCTTATTGTCATGCCAAGGGTCCTTATTGGAATAATAAAATAGAATGGTACCAATAAAAACATTGTTTACTAAGGTTAATAGATTTTCTCATTAATCGAAAGATTTTCTAACTAGAAAATAAGTAATTATTCGTCTGAATGTTAATCCTTGATGGGTAAACGGAAGACATTCTCAAAGGCATCCTAAGCATAAGCCTAGTTACAATAGCAAAGAAAAAGAAAACGCAAGTCTACCATTTACTTCTATCACTTCTGGGGTTACAAAAGAAGAAAAAAATTTGCTTAATATTTCTTTACGTTGATCCATAATTCTACATTTAAATATAACATGTTTTGTATTTTGCATTTCTAAACATGTTATACATTCACAATTCTACTTTCTGCGGAAATTTAAAAGAAAAAAAAAAGAAATACGAATCAGAGGAGTAAAGTAAATTATTTGAGACCTCTGTGTACATCAAGTACTGAGCCCCCACGCGATTAATAGTCAATTTGAGTACATATCTTAGATGTCAATTTCAAAACTGCCATTAGGTAAAGTCGATGATGATTAATCAAAACTACACCACACCACACCACAATATATGCACAACGAATTTTCCAATTTTCTTTTCAGATACTATTCTTGCCGCCAGCATCCCACATGCATGTCATCCTTTAAGTTACATGTCCAAAGCATACAAAGTAAGTCGTACATTTGCATATATTATTTATCCAAAATTATCTATAAAAAAAAAAGTGCTATATCCAACATATAAGTTGTGTAACCCCTCGTATATGAATTACTTATTTTATATATAAAAAAACTTTACCACTATAAATATATTTAATAAAAAATAACATTTAAAATATAATTTAATAATTATGTAATGACAATATAAAATAATTTTATATTATTATATAATTACATATCACTGTTAGTATAATTTTTTAAAATTATTATTATAAAAATTAATAAATATGATAATTTATAATTAAATAATAATGTAAAACTATTTTATATTATTAATATATAATTTTTTTCTTTAAAATAAATTATTTTCTTTTAAAAGATAATTTAATAACTTATATATTTCATTTTTTTAAGCATTGTATTAAAATACGACTTATTCTAAATTGATCAAAAGTTTTAAAACTTATACTAATTTGATGATTTTGAAACTAAATCACATAATTTTGTTGAAAACCAAAAAACCGTGACGGGGTCAAGGGTCTTCCAATAGAGTCAAATTACACGCCTTTATTTTTTTGTTCTCTCTTTAATTAAAAAATATTCTAAAAAATTAATGCACATAAGGAGAAAATATATATTTTAATGATTTATATTATTTAGATGAATAAGAAAGACAAGAGGATTTCATTCCAAAAAGAGCAACGCCAAATATAAAGTAAAATAAATTTTCATATTATATTATTAAAAGCAAGGTACTTCTTCTACTATGTATATTTTAAGAATGACTCCACGTCTTCTAATATTTTTAATAAAATTAATTCTGCATCATTTAATCAAATATAGTATTTTATGTTATTTATGTTCTCAAAAGATTGAATAAATTTACTTTTTATTCAATAGTTTTTGTAAGGACAAGAGAATAATAAATATGTTATGTGGAAAATAATATAAAAACTCGTACATTTTTTTTATCAGTCTCATATTTTAATTAAGATCACTGCTGTTCATAGTATATGAACCTATCTATGACTTTCCTTTAAACAGCTTCCCATTATAAAATTGCCGCCAGCATTAATGTTTTCATCTGTATAATCGTTGCAAGCAGACACGGTTTCAAATTCTAATCAAGACGTACAGCTTTGAATCCATTATTCATTCATAAAATTTTAGACATTTATTTCTGAAACCAACAACAAAGTTCGGCAGTTTTGCTTTTTGATCTATGAACTTTATGTAAAATATGAATAATTGAGTTGCTTATTCCTTTTTCATATTTCAATACAAATATGATTTTCAAAGTCCTGTCTCCTGCAATTAGTATATTCACCATATGGTTATTATTACTATTTTCCTTTTATTGTTTTACCAAGTGAACTTTCAGATCAGCATACAAATTAAGATTCCCTGCAGGGAAAAAAATAAAATATAATTTGTTAGTACTACCAACCATTTCTTCCTAAACCGCAGTTATGTAGTATGATAGACAAACACAATTTGCTAAACTTTGTCACTCTATTGCTAACAACATCTGCATTAGGTCTTGACATCTAAACTTGAAGGCTGATACTGTCTACTGCATTATTTGTCCTTGACTTTTTATTTTATTGATCAGATTAATTCTTTGAAGATCGTTACAAACAACCACCCATATATCATTTTCTTATCTAACCTCACTGTATGGTGTCTAAATATCTATAATTTGTAGGGTAAGGAGATTCCTTAGACACAACAATTTTGGGTCAGGTTTGGGTGAGAACTCAATTGCCAGGAAATGTAGTGATTGTCTGCAGTTGGAATTGAAGAGAGGACCCATTTGTACCAAAAATAAAATGAAGGACATTTATCAGAGGTCACCTATCTTGTTTCCTTTTTTTTTTTTTTTCTCGTTAATTGAAAATCACAACTTCCGTAACATCAAGGTTTAAATCTTAGAGTCTCATCGTAATTATGTTCATGAGAATATTCAGTCAAACACCGAAAAATTTGAAACTTGCGTGTGTAAAATGAAGATAGCCAGCCAATAATGGAACAGCAGAATTTATATTCTATTTACTACTTTCTTGGTCCCATTTTGTTTGATATGGAGAATTTTTAATATTTTTTTTTCTTCATTTTGATTGTCATTTTTACAATATTAAGGAAGTATTAATTTTTTTTACTAAATCCTTAATCATTTATTGTAAAGTAAAAAAATAAAAATAAGTGTAATTAAGAGAATCTAGTTACTATGAAAGATAATATATATATATAATATTTTTTATAAAATTTAAAATATTAATTATATTTCTTAATTTTTATACCAAAATCATTAGCGTCACACATAAAATAAAACAAAGGAAGTATATATATTAAAACAACGATTTTGAGTGGACAAATGTCAGCGTTTTAATATCCTTGTTTCCTGTTCATCTTTTTGTTGATGGATAAGTTCCATATTACGTTAGATCTTATCCTTTTACTTCTGTTTTGCAATGCCTTAGTTGCATCATTCACTATCTTTATTGTATGTATATTTGTTAGGCATGACAACTGGGGTTAGGATCGCGTGAGTTTGACCTTCTTTGTCTCCAATCCTGTTAAAAGCAGGGTGGTTCAAGGACAATTTTTAAGAAAAGTGAACTTTAAAAAATTTAAACTGTTCCTAAAGCTTGTGAGAAACTTAATCTACCTAACCTTTATTAAAATTTAATTTATTTATATATTTTTAAATAAACTATATATTAAATTATTAATTGCACTATAATTTAAACTATATTAAATTAATAAAAAGAAAGATCCTAAAATAAATTTTTAAATTAAATTGAGAAAACTCGACTTTGATCTCTTTTTCAATCTAGACTAAATGGATTTTCTCTGTCAAAATTGGGTTGAGTCTGCATGCCATGTTCACTTCAACTTCATTCATCTTTCACTCTTTATATAAAAGTTTGATCCTTTCTTCAAAGATTATTAGTGAGTTTCTCTCAAATATTGTCTACACCAAACAAGTATGATGGTTCAAAGCACTATTCAATTTCAGTGCTGATAGCATTTTTTTTTTTACTTTTTTATTTGAAATGTTTGGCTAATATTTCCTTTGAACACAAATATAAGTAAAAGTAATGAATTAAATAAAAAAAATTAGTAGTTAACATAATTTAATTTTACTAATCTTATTTAAAAAAATATTTTTTAAAATTATCTTTCATTAAAATTTGATATTAAAAATAAAAAAGAGTCATTAGAAATAGAATCTCAATTAAATAAAATATATTTTGAAAATAATGACATTAAATAGGATAAAATTAGTTAAAATTTGTTTATATTTTGGACCATCATTCTTGAAATTTTTTTATTTATATTTCAATTTAAAGGGAGTGTATGAAATTGAAATGTAATAGATGGGTGGAAAGTCAATGAAAAAATAATCTAGAAGTGAAAATTGTGTTTGATACTACCAAGTTTGAAATCGAATCTTATGGAGAATGAATTCTTTCATGTGAGATTTTTACTTAATTTTTTTCATATAAAAATTTTCACCATCAAAATTTTGTCTTTCTCTTTTTATTATTTAATTTTTCTCTCTTTTATTTTTAATTAAAGGCTAAGATTTTACCTGATAAAATGTCACATGAGAAAATTCAAACTTGCGGTTGAAGTGTTGTTCAATTAAGAACTTCTCATTTTGGATTCGGTTGAAGTGTAGTAACATTTATAAGATTTCATCTTCATTTTCTTTATGTGTACCGATTGGGTAGTATGATATCTTAATCTTGTGATCTAACTAGTTTCCCATATGCAATCTTTTTTTTTTTTGTTAGTTTATTTTTATTTTATTTTTATAAAATCAGCATAACTAACTACTATATGGGAATAAGCTTTTATATAGTTCAAAATTACACTTATTATATTTGCAAACAAAAAAATAAGCAACATTTGATTTCCATATCCACATATATTCGTATCGACTTCTTAATATATAATGGTCATCAACTATATGCGTAAAAACTAATGCAATCCGTGTAAATGTACAAACCATAACTCAATAATAAATTTATATCTTCTTAACGTTTTTTTTTTTAATTGAGCTATGTTTAATTTGATATAAAAAAGATGAAATAAAATAAATTAATATTAGATTGTTTGAATTGTTTAATTTAATATGTAATGAAATGCATTCTATTTCATTACATATAGCACTTCTAATTTTCTTTCATTTTAAGAGCATTGGATGAAACTATACTCTTTTTTTATATTCCATTATAAAAATATTTAAATAATGGAATGATAATTTTATTTGACACCATCATATTCCATGCCATTTTACTCATCATTATATACCTAAACATATCTTTGGTGTTGATTTTTTTTTTTTTTTATAATGAAAAACATCAGAGGGAAGGCTACTACATTTCAAGAATCCGGCATCCACAAAGCCTTGGGAAATAATAAACAGATGGTTATTCGTTCCATTTGAGAAATGATAGTTGTACAATAATTTTATTCAACATTTTGTAAGGGGTCAAATAGAAAAAAGAGAGAGAAAAGAGTACAATAAAACGAATGAAATAATATAGGTAGAAAAAAATGGTACGTGTTGTAGAAAGACATTATATGAATAATTTAACAAAATTTATTTTATTGGGTTATGAATTTTAATTTAGATAAAAGGGTGTGTCAAAATTAAACCCTTAACCATTTGATGTGGAATGTGCAAGATGGAAAATGACCGAAGACATCAGATATTAGTTACCTGATGGTATGTTAGATATGATTCCAAAACTCTGATGAGTTTTTAGTTTCAAGTAAGAAGGGCAACAGAATTAGGAATAAGACGTGCAAATACTTAATTTTGAGTCCATTCAATAACATAGGCACATACGAATACTTGGTATATTACACTGTATTCTTGTATCAACACAAAACAAAACAAAAAAGCATGGATGAAAAAATATTACATATTACCATCTCTATGTCTCTTTTACACAAAGTTTCTTTTGAAATCTCTCTGAGATTTCTCATTTGAAACTTCAAAAAGGATTAGTGGAAACAAAAGCATAGCATAGCATATAGGCATAGCATCTCACCACAGATGCCAAAATAACCAGAAACGTTGTCAAACTTGAGGAAAGAAACTGCACTGTATCTTCCATCTGCTTCAGAGTATAACTCCATCTATAGGTATGCCAACAGCATACACTAGAGTGATTCAAAAGTCAAAACCCTTTAGATCCGAGAACCCAAGCTGAAAGCATGTTTTCCCTTCACCCCACAAAACACTTTTCTCTGCTCGTAGTAATTTTTTTGGTTTTGTTTCTTATACAGCACAACCCAAACCCCTGGCCTCTGATCCTTTCATGATTCTTAGCCTTTTGCAAGAAGTCACAAACATGCTGCACAAAAAGTACGGTTCTGTCAGATTAAGATCAACTCATAGATACCTAATGATGAGACAAGCAAAAGCAGATCAGAAAGAAAAGAGAGATATGTCATGTAATGTAACACTTACTCCCATGGAACATCTCCAACCAACATCCAGTCACCGTCCTTGTCTTCATATGTAGGTGCATAGTCAGATCCCTTATAACCTTCTTTTTCAGAGTACTCACCTGAAAAGCCATAACATAACCCAGGTCATTTTCACAATATTATAAAATTTGATTAGGTAGTTTCATTTCATCTCAATAAAAACAAACAAAAACTAAACCTCTTCTCACCTATGGTCAACTTGAACATGTTTTCTAGAGCTTTGAGGAGTTGTGTGTACCCTCCATAAACCCTCAAGTCAATCTTTCTGAGGTAAGGGGCTCCATCCATGCTCACTTTCACATAAATTCCAGCACCCTCGTTCTCCTGAAGGCTATTTTTCCTATAGGATCTGATTGGTGGCCACCCCACTATCTTAGCCCTGTAATAATACATGTCAACACATTAAATGAATCACCCAACTCAAAAATTTTCATAAACACACAAAGAACTTCAATGCATCCCAACTCACCAACAAGATGAGAAAGAGGCCTTTGAATCTTAATAATAATGATCATATGTTAATTAAACTTACTTGGCAGGAGGGGCTGCTTCAGTTTCCACATGTTGAGCACTAGAGTCCTTTGAAGCACACTCCTCAGAAGTTTCGGTCAAAGGCCTTTTGTTGGCAACTCTAGCAGCTGCTGGCAGTGTTTTTTCCTCACATTCTTCTGTCCCTGGCAGACCCAATCTAAGCTCAGTTGCCTTGAGGTTGAGATCAGTCTCATATGTGACAGTGCTTTCCATCTTTTCCCAGTACAATCTATAATCCAAAACACCCTATGCCAATTGCGAAAACACTTGAAGAGTACTTGTTTCTTATTCAAAACTGAATAGAAAAAAACAAGGAAATGCTTGTTAGTTGCTTGAGGTGGTCAGTGGAGTCTATTGTAGCTAGGTAGCTTCTCTTGAAATTGTATCCCTTGTGAGATGATAAGACTTGAGATGTGATGCAAATGTTGAAGGATATGTTTTATAGGAAGATAAAGGAGGTAATGTTATGGTATGGTATGGCATGTAATGTATGAGTTTGTGAGAGGTCATAACATAAGCATAAACATAAATTATGGACAAAGACAGGCTAAGGTGTCGGTAGCAGGAGCAGCAAGTTTAAAGCAAGATGTCCCCACAAATGGAGGACAAGGATGGGACAGGGTCACTGTCCCATAAGGGAAGAGACTTTTGGGAAGGGTCAAGATGCGGTTTCGGAGATAAATCAGGAGCGTTGGCTTTAAGGAAAGGCAAAGGGAACATGCCCATGTGAACACAGGGCCCATCCATCATACTTGGTCATGGAACCCATGCCCATGTGGGTCTCATTTTTTTAATTGCTCTATGCCCTGTGGGCCCCCATTACATGTGAACCTCGTTGTACTTCGAGATTGTAAGATACACCTCACCTCCTCAATCAAAAACACAAGAAAAATAAATTAAAAAGAGTATCATTAACATTTAAAAAATAAAATAAAATTCTAATAGACATTTTGTGATAAAATTATTTGTATTAGAATAGAATACGATAACTGTAAATAGTAAAGTGGAACTAGAAATATTATTGACTGTTTAGATTATCAGTTACAAGATTATTTAAGTTTAATTTGTAATTTAAAAAATGTTAAGACGTTAAATATTTTAGAAAAGAATTTTGTCGTTGATAACGGTTATGTTTAAGTGCTTCTTGTGAAAATTGTTTATGGTGAAATTCAGAATTATTAATTATGTCATAACAATCTCATATCAGTTTATGAGGGAGAAAAAAAGTGATGTTGCTGTTTACGTAATAATCTAGCAATTTTTAGTTTAGGGTTTCGATATTTGAATATCACGTTAGATATTCCTTTAATTCGCTTTGGGTTGACGTTTACTATCATATAAGAGGTGAAATGTCTCCACCTGAATTTAAGGCAGTTGCTGCGTTAAAGTTGAACAACAACATAAATAAAAATACTTTCAAGATTGTGTATTGCTATTATTGGTAAATAACAGAGAGAAAAATAACCATAATAGAGGCATGAACATTGAACAAGTAAAATTATTGAAATAAAAATAATTGTAAAGCAGCCCAACAACTCGGATTGAAAAACCATTTACATGGTATTTGATTTTGTTAAAAACTCTTGAGAACTTTTCTTAATCGGATTAAAATTTGATTAATTAAGTAATTTAAAAAATAGATCCACAATAAAAATCAATAAGGTCAAACAGTTTAAGACGGTCAGATTCGGGATAGGTAATTTGTGACATGTTTTTTTTAACTATATCGTATCAAAGCGTTTACACTACTTAATTAATTGTGATAAACTTTCTTAATAAGCAATTTGTGGTATGTAAGACTTCATTTGATTTATATCTTGGTAAAGTTGAAAATAAGAGGTTGCTTCATTTTTATGAAACATTTTTAAAAAATAGTCTTAATTTTTTTATTTAAATGATCAAATATATTATTTTTAAAGTCTAATATCAATATATATATTGCGAGTCTCATCATAATAATCTTTTGCCCAAGAAAAAAAACTAAAATTTTTACTTCTTTCAATTAATTTTACTCACCACAGTCGTTCATTTTGAAAATAAAAATTAATTCTATTCTAATTAATATCTTTAATTTCCACCGTAATATTAAAAGACAATCAACAGGCTTAGTTGTATATTGATATTTTTTATAAGTATTATACTTCTTATTGGTATTGTTAAAAGATAAAGTTATTTGTTCGTGTGTTATTTGAGATATAGAATTAGTAATTGTAAATTATGATTTATATATCAACAGCAGTGATTTATTCAAAAGATTCACAGACACATATGTATATATATCTTTTAAAAAAATCATGTAGAATTCAATTAGAACAAAGATTCATAAATATTAATGCAATTAGATTTTTGTTTGAGATAAGCATAAAAAACTGTGAAGAGCTCAAAAAAAATTGCTTGAGATGATAAAATAATGTAGAGTGGAACATAATTCACAAGATCAAAAAAATATTTTATAAGTGTGAAATAAGTTAGTTTCCTACAAATAAAGTATAGGGTTTGAGTTTTGTATATGTATAAAAAAAGTATTAAGATAAGTTTATTACATTAAATAGATCTATCCAACTTCTTTTTTTTAGAAAAAAAAAGATGTATCCAACTTAACTTAGACTAGTCATGGTATCAGATCCATATCAACATTTAAAGGGAAGAAATGTGCAGTAAAGATAGTCAATCGATATACTTTTATAATTTATTGTGATTACATTGGCAGTGGAACTGCTAAGAGTAATATACCGAAAATAAGCCTTTTTGTATTATATAAATATTTTAAATTTAAATGAAATTAAAATATATTATTATTATTATTATTAAACAATGTTGAAATTATGCATTTTAAGAAATAAATTATAATGAGTATCTTTATTAATGTTAAAAATGAGTAAGGCTGCACACAATTGTTGGATTTTTACATCGAATTGAATTATGTTAAATCCAATTTAATTGAGTCGAGTATCAAATTTGCATGCGATTTTTTTTTCATATAAAAATGAGAAAAATTTAAGAGGAGGAAATGATATCTTAGTTTAAAGAAAAAAAAAAGTCATTAAACTAAAAAAAACACTTATAGAAGAACTTGCATATATGTGCTCAATTTGATAGACCATGAAAATTTTATTTTATTCAATAAGAATAAATTTTAAAAAATAGATCTTTTGAAATTGAAGAAAAAAAACAGAAAAAAATATTTGAATTAGTAAATTTTTATTTGATATGTTATGCCAATATTCAAAATTTTAAATTTAAATTACGATAAGCTAAATTTAAGTCACACTATTTTATAGGAATCAAAATAAAATAAAAAATAGTTGAAGTTAAAAAATTTATCGTTTAAGAATGCATTATTAAATTTATAAGATAAAGATAGATTATTAAACATTAATTTATTTGTACTGTTTGAACGACGGGGAAGCATTAATATGAGTTCACTTCAGGAGGGACAGGTGAACATAAGAAGGGTGAAAAAGGTAGCTAAGAGTATATGAATTTCGGACATTTTTTTTTCTTTATGTTTTTTTTTTCTTTTTTGAAGTTTAGATGACCAAGTACTCTGCACGAAACCAGAAAAGAAGAAGCACATTGCTTAAGGATTTATCTTGTTAATTGACCAACATAGTTACCATTTTAATTATTGACACGTACAGCGGGGACAGGGGACCCTTCCTCATCAATTATTTTTAAATTTATACATATATATATAGAGAGAGAGAGAGACTAGTTTTATTTTCATAAAAGAATTTTAATCTTTCATTTTATATAATATCATAATTTATGTTTGCATATCAAAGTTTGGTCATTTTTTATGCTTCTTTTAAAATGCTTTATGGGTCGGTTTTAAATTTTGATTTTTGTCCATTGTTAAGGTAGGACTCGTTTATTTTTGTAATCCTTATGTTAATAATCATGAAGGTTGATCTAGTAAATAAGATAGAATTAGATATATCATGAAGCTTTCAGTTTTCATCGCATATATATAAGAGTTCAAATCTGTTATATTCAAAAATACGCCTTGAATCAATCTAACCCAAAAAACCTATTCGCACACATGCCATTTTTCACATCTTGCATGCCCAAAAGTGATGGTCAATAATTGATGGATGTTAGAAAAACAAAAGGAAATGAAAAATGAAGTTATTAAATATTGTTAGGTTTTATAAGAGTTAGGTTTGATCTATTTTTTAAAATTTAAAATCTAAGTTTAGTCTATTTATTTATTTAAGTCATTTTTAAGGTTTGATTTAATATTTTTAAAGGTTTACTTTAAATTAAAACTTTTTAAACAGGTAGAAAAAAACTACTTTTACATAGACTAATGAATATATAAAATCTTATATGAAAACTAAGACTGTAAATGAACTAATAATTTCATAATCTAATATTATAACAAAAATTTAAAAGTGATGCATGTGGGATAAAATTATTGACTTTGATTAAACTTTGTCAAATTGATCAAAATATGCATTTAATAATGGTGAAATTCTCAGCTAAGAGTCAATCGTAAGCAACTGGTGGATACATGCAAAAAAATACTTTTAACACTTAAATAATAATAATTTCATTAGAGTAACGATATGAAATAAATAATTAAGATGAGTTGAATTTTTTTTACCACAATCTAAGGCTTCGCAAAAAAATAATATCCAATTTTAATATAATAACAAGAATATTTTACTGTAGATTGAGGTACAATCAACTGTCCATACATAAGTCCATTTCATAAACCTTATGTCTAGGTAACATCTTGGATTAAGGTAGTTTATCATGTGAATTGAATCTCACATCTAATTCAAAACAAAAAATAATAATAATAACACTAACACAACAACAATGATAATGGATTTAAATGTGAATTTATTTCATGAAAGATAGAATCTATTTTTGGTTTTTTAAATTTTTTTTAATTTTGATTCTTTACAAAATTAGTTTTAGTTCATATTATTAGATAATTTTTTGTTTTAATCTTTATTGTTCTTTAATATATATTATAATAGTGATGTTAACAACTCAATGATTTGTTAGATCTTCAAGGAGCTTATTAGATAGAGCCATTAAAATAAATTAAAACTTGCATATCAATGTGATTTACCACGAGTTTGAGTTGGATTGGACTAGAAAAATTATTTATTTCAATTATTTATAAAATATGACCAAATCCATTTAGAACTTGATCTATTAGATTAGATATTTGGTGGATCAAACTAACTCGTGGATCAAAGATATGTTAGTAAAAAAAAAACTCATGAGAAACCCATGGTGGGCCGAATTGGGTGAGTTAAATTGACCCATTTTGATAGTTATATTAATAGGAAAATCATATGTAATATTTTTTTTGTCAAACAATATTTTTAAATTCTTTATTAATTAGAATAATGTTATTAGTTATTTTTAATTTTAAGAATTTAAAAATATAATTTAATAAAAAATTACAAATGATTGCCTATTATACTCCCTAAAAAAATGATAAGTCATTAGATTGTCAAAATTATTATTACAATATCATTTAATATTATTCTACTTTTTAGCAATCAAATTGATATTTAAGTCATAATAATATTTAAGATTAAATATGTTTTTCATACATGTAAAATAACTCGTTTTGATTTTACTATCTGAATTATCAATTTTTTATTTTAATATCTCATATTTTTTATATTTGATTTTACTACTTACTATTAGTTTGATTCTATTAAGTGATAATTAGAAATGATAATGATTTTTGTACCCACATATACTTGGCTAAATACGTCTCGATTTTGATGAAAAAATATTCATTTTAACTAGGTATGAGTATTATTCAAATATTTAAAACGAGAAAGGGATGAGTATGTAATTATTCACCCCATAACCGTACTTGCATCGATATCCAAAAAATTAATTATTATATTTTTTCTTTAATTAATTTTTTTATTATAATGAACTAATTTTATGTTATAATAATTATTATTATAATAATAATTTTATTTAATTAATTATTATAATTAAAAAAAATTATATTTTTATGACTTATTCAATTTAATGATATCTAAAATTAGTTTTAGATTCAAAATTAGTCAAAAAATATATAAAAAATATTTTTATAAATTACTATTATTTTAGTAAGCTAGTATAGGTATAGGGCATGCATACTCGACCCCAAATAGAAATGGGGATAAGGATTGGTAAAAAAAATTATTCATGTCAGATATTAAGGATGGGGGATGAGTATGAGTGTAGGGTTAGGAAATGGTACGAGGACGAGAAACACATATTTGTTTGTGTGTCAACCCATTGTCATCTCTAATGATGACATGACAAAGAGTTTGTAGGAAAATACAATTAAAAAAATTGTCTAGCAATAATAGAAAAATTCAACAAAAATCAATAAGGTCAACTTTTAACACATGATGTAATTTGTTTTGAAAATTCAACCAAAACAATTATTTAACAACAAAAAAAATCAAGTAAAAATAATAAAATTAACTTTTAATACATAATGCATATTTTTTGTTGTTTGACTAATGATAGATAATAAAATTGAATATACGTAAGATATTAAAATAAAAAAAATTAATAATTTAAATAATAAAATCAAAATAAACTCATTTACAAATATAAAAAATATATTTAAATTTAATATTTCTATTATGTTGCATAATAATAATATTGATATATTCTTTAGATTCATCTGTTAAGCATAAAAAGGTCTTTTATGGGGCAAAGTTTTTTTTTTTAGTGGTCATTAAGCTTTTAAATTAGTGGGTTTAAAAAGTTTTTACTTAACTAAAATTTGACATAGGTTAGGTTATAGGTCTAAGATAAGATGTAATATAAAGATATAAATGTAATTTTAGATTAAAATATATTTTTTATTTTTTATTTTTATTAAAATTTCTTTTGATTTTTTATTTTTTTAAAAATATTTTGAAAGACAAAAAACTAAATTAAATCTTTTAAAAAAAATTAAAACAAATTTTAATAAATATACAAAAAAATCAAAAATTTATTTTAACTTAAAATTATAGTTAAACACTTATTATTGACATTTATCATTTCTCTTAATTTATCTCTTGTTAAATATTTAAAGTTAAATTATGTTACACTTATCCCATCTACATTTCTTTATCTTTCTAGTTTACTGTAGGTACAGGATTCAACTAATAGCATGAGAGTACTCATACATTATTTTTCAAAAAAAAAAAATTAAAGCTAATACCTTTAGAGATAATTTTTTTATTAAATACCTTTTTATTTTTTTAATAAGTATGGAAATCCTTAATAATTTATCTAGATTAAATTACTCCCTCTTTATATATGTGGGTAGGAGACCATATAATGTGGTAGGCACTCCCATTAATTTTTCATGAGTGGCTGTGGAAGGACCATATCTTGCTTCACCACTACAGCTTAAGCAAACTTTCATGGAGACATCCCCACCTGGACAATGTGTGAGAGGACCGTTAACTATCCCTCAGCCCAGAATGCCAGATAGAAAATCAAAATGAAAAGGTGTCAGAAGATATGATATCATATTCATCACTTGTAGGGATAGGGCCATTAATTCCTTCCTTCATCACCACAATATAGTCAAAGATCCATGGGGCCATCTAACTTGGACAAAGTAAAAGGACATATACACAAACTATGAAACAATTACATTCTTTGTTTGAAATAGTATTCATTTAAAAATGTGTCAGATTTAAATAAACTTTTCATATTCTAATTCAGTGATCTCTTGTATTCTTGCTCTTAAAACTTATTAGCCGCCATCTTGTTCGTGCTTTAATTCCCTATAAATTATCCTTAATGTTGCAAGAACTAAAATATGGTTGCAGTGCTATTTTTATTTTTTTTTTATGATCATCAATATGTTTTTTAAAGAAAGGTCATCGATATAAGGGGCAAAATTAGACAGTCCACTCTAATCTGTCTTGAACATTTCAAAATTGGGTCGGTGTGAGTTAACCCATTTTGGATATGTAGGCTAAAGTGTCAAGAATAAAATGAAAGAGGAAAAAAACGATTAAAAAAATTATCAAAGTAAATTATTTAATGCTTCTATTAGCTACTATCTATTTCATCTATCCACCTAAAAGTTTTTAATTGTATTATTTCATGTCATCTCACTTTTTTATCTCCAATATTAGTAAAAAAAACTATTAGAGAAACACATTTATTTTAATTGCTTATCTCCTGAAACTAAACTCTTACATTCTAAACACAACACTACTTTTATACAAAATGACTGATAAAAAATAAATGCCAAGATGAAAAGAATACCCTATAATTCTACATTATTTTCTTATTACCTTATATTTAATTAAGAAAAAGGTCGAAGGGTCCCTGGCAAACCCAGTTTTTAGCATGTTAAAATGAGGTGGACTAAACAGTTTGACAAGTTGCGTAATCCTAACCCAACCCACCTAACAGAACTGGTTAAATCCATTCTAGCTACCACCCATACCATTAGATGTGGATACAATGTATTTTTGAAACTTCATTATAATCACATTGCTAAATAAATAATACCACTTTTCTTATTATAATTCTTAAAGCTACAACTAAGCTATATAACAAATATCGAATCTGTAATAACAGCTCGGGCTCTTCTGCATTGCATTGCTTGTGAAGGATTGAAAAGAATACAGTTTCACTAGCATAGTTATTTCGCTCTCGCTGCTGGGTGTGTCGGATTTTTGTCACCATCGCTGATTAATGAATCAAGCTGGAATTTGTGGTATGAAATCCAACAACATGTCTGTGTAGTAAGCTGGCAATATATCTATAGGACTTGTGGTGGCCTATATATAATGAAGGCTTTGGCACTTGGCATTTGAACAATTCAAAATAGAAGTGAGATAGTGATGCTCAACTAATGATTCGAATCAGATATAGATTGCTTCTAGCTAGCCTGATTTTCTGGTTCACTAGCTACAGCATTTTGGGTTGGATCTATTCGACAAACTAATGTTACTTTCGTGTGCACATGTATAATTATCAAGAATGAATGAAAGGGATTACGAGAGAGCATTAAATAGGTATTTATTACAAGAGGTGAGGAACGCATTACAACCATGGAATGTGAAAAGGGAATGTCTGGAATGATAAAATATCTCTATTTAAGTTATCATACATCGAGTCATATAATGTGGAGGACTATGATGATAGATCTAAAACTTTCTTTCCTTTCCCTTTCCTTCCAATGTAATCGCTTGCTTATATGATAGGTTTTTACTAGGTGCTATATTTCAATGACATGAATTTGCTTGGCATGCACTTGTGGCTAACAAAGATTCTAATTTATCATGTTTGGCCACTAACAGATTTATGGAAAATGAAGGATAGGAAGCCGTATCACAATTAAATATATTGTCTTGTCCCATTGCATTATTTGCTTGCATTGTCATTGCCAACATTCTCGAATATTAAATTATTAGAAAATTTAAAACCTTATCAATAACATTAGGGTATTGATGGACAGTCAAATTACATTTTTGAAATAATAAAAATAATAATAAATATTTCTAAATTGAAATTAATTATATGATAAATATTATTTTATAAGAATTTACAGAAAATTTAATTGCAAATAAATAAAATATTGATACTTTTCTTAATTTATGTATTTATTATTATTTTTTAACATGAAAAAAAAAAATTCACACTAGAGCACCATAAGTACTCCAAAATACCTTACATCAAAATAATGTCACATGATGCCCCAATTATCCTCCAATCCTGTTGATAAGAACTAAAATATATTTATGGTTTTATCCCTAAATTTTATTTTTATATTTTAATAATTTAATATAATTAACATTTTAATTATTTAATTATAAAAATAAAATAAATTTATTATCTTTTTTAAAAAATTTAATTGATATAAAAATATAAAAGTAATATTTAATTTAATTTATATTTAATAGTATAATTAAAATAATTATATTTTAAATATAATAAAATATTTTAAAAATTAAAATAAAATATAATTTAATTTGAAGATAAGAACACGCTCATAATAATATTTCATAAAATTAATTTTAATTTAAATGATATCAATTGTTATAATTTAAAATAAAATATGATTCTAATTTAAATTTAAAAAATAAAAAAATTAAGCTTACTTTCATAAGTTATGTGCAGAGATCACTATGAAATGAAAAAAGAGATCGAATATAAAATATGATATATTTAAGAGAGTGAACCTCTCACTCTATAAAGTTTGGAGTAAATAATATAAAATCATATAAATTAATTGTATTTTTATTTTTATTTTTTATAATAATTAATGGGTTAATTAGTAATGCTACTTTTTAAAAATAAAATCATAAATTAAAGTGAAAATAATCCTTTATAACAGAAATTTATAGAGTCAATTTGTTGACACTTGACATATATATAAATAAAAATTAGTCTTGTGATAATAAAAATTATTAAATAAGTATTTAAAATATCACATTTAAATTTGGTTTATTATTAGTCTTTTGTCAATTTTTTTTAATAAAAATTGTTAATCTAATAATTAAGTGATGATATGATACTAATATGTTAATATAATAAATGACATAATAATTTAATATATCTATATTGTTGTGCATGATCTTGATAGTCTAAATATTAGTTTTTACTATCACGTCATTATATTATTAGTGTTACATCAGTATATGTATTAAATTGTCAAGTTATTTATCACATTAATACATCAATATCATGTCATCACTTAAGTTTTACATTAATAATTTTTATTAAAAATTTGACAATAGATTAATAGTGAACAAAAATTGTTCAACTTTAAAAATATAAGAGATCAAATGTGAAATATAAAATTTTTAGAAATTATACAACCATGAAATTATAAAATTAAATATGAATTTTTTTTAAAGATAGTTTATTTATTATATGTTTAGATGAAAAGAAGAAGAAAAAAAAATATAATCATTAATCAACATAACATTAAGGACTAGGATACTTTAGTATATTAATAGGTATGATAGTATTATTTTATTATCTATTTTGTCATAATTAAGCGTATTTTTTATTTAGGATTGATCTTGGTATTTTATAAATTTAGGATGAAATAATAAATAATTTTTTTATATATATAAATATTCAAAGATACATATAAAAATACATGTATAATTTCATTAAAATAATACTTTTATTACATTAAATAAATAATATAGTTTTTGCAAATTTGAAAAGGATGAATTGTATTTTTATTTAATTTATTTCAATATTATTACCTATCAATTAATTTACACCCTCTAAAAATAGTTATCCATACACATATTTTTATATATAAGGTTATCCTAAATGAAAAAACATATATATACATATGAAAATATAATTTTTAGTTAAATTGCACTTTTTATTTTCTAGAATTGTCAATTTGTGATTTTGGTCTTATAATTTTGTAAAATTCACAAAATATGACTTGACATCAAATACATGAGTAGGTGATGTGAATATTTAATACTTTTTTAAATTTTAAACAAATTATTCTAATATTTGGGTTGAATTGCATTTTAGATCTCCTATAATATTAAACATGATTTTTTATTTTTTTTTATTACACGATTTTAATCCTCTAACAAAATTTATAAATTAAAAAATGGTAAAAGTAAAAAAAAGGAGTGATTAAACCCATGATCTTTAACCACTAAGTCATAATCAAGACCTAAACCACTAACTCATTTAACTTGTTTGAAACATAATACTAACACTATATTATACAAAACAAAAAGTAAATTTAAAAAAGTTTAAAAGATTTATTCAATGTCAAGTATTGTTTTAAAAATAATAAATAATAAACTTATACAATAAAAAACATATATTTTTCTAATAAATAACTATATAATTTAATGTTAAATATTTTTCGTATAATAAATATAAACATACAATTATTTTTTATCTTTTATCTCTTTTTTATTCCATTTTCTTCTCATATTTTTTAACACATCACTAATATTATGTTATTTATTTTAATATTATAACATTTATATTATTTAGTATACGAAAAGAATATGTTATATTACTTATATTAAAATTATTTATAACATAAAGACGAAACAATATTTTAGTCTGTATATTTATTTATGATATATATATTTTTTATTTGTTATGATAATTGTACACTTTTTTTTTTCTAGACCATATTTATGATCCTCAATAAACAATTCTATTTGAGTTGAGTATAATCATTACCAGTGACAAAACTCTCCCTCTAAATATTTAACACATCATTATAGACTATAAAATTTTTTCTCTAAATATTTAACATAATCACACATTGCATATTTAAGACTTAAATTCAAAATCTTTGATTAAGTTTAAAAATCACACACTAACTTATTTACACACTAAATGATAATTTTTTTTTTATTTTTAATCAATTTAATTTATCCTCTATTGATATACTCAATTTATAAAAACAAATTACACATTTGATCAGTTTTTTATGTTTTAATATGTTAATTATTAAGTTTAAGTTTAGAAAAAAAAATTTAAATTGAGATATTATTGTTAGAAGCTAAAAACTTGTTATATATGAGAAAATATAAAAATCTGTATAGATAAACATGTTTTTAGAAAATTAAATTAAATTAACATACACATCAATACATAATATAAAAAAATTTACAATATTTTTTTATCAATAAATATTACAGTATAACAAAAAAGAAATATTGACATATATATCCATGTTTTCTTTAATTAGTATCAATATAGTAAAAGTAACGCAGTAGAATAAGAATAGAAAGATGAGAAGAGAAAAAAAAATTATATTTTTTCATACAATAAATGTAAATATATAATCACTTTTTCTTTCTATTTTTTTATTTTTTTCTACTACATCACCTATAGTATATTAAAATAATATTACAAGAATTGACTATTCACTTATATTTATTATATGAAACATATATTAAATAATAATTGTATAATTCATTTATTAAAAATTATATTTGTTTATATAATTTTTTTATTTTTTATTTTTAATTTATATTAGATTTAACGTTGAATAGTTGAATGTGATTTTAAAATTTTTTTATTTTTTATTTTTATTTATGACTTAGACAAGTTATTAAAAAATTCAAGGACTGAGATCGTTCACTAAATACTTGAATGTGATTTTAAATAAATTTTGCACATTAGTCCTTGTATAAAAGCTAGATTGGATTTGTTTGCAAAATATCCAAACAAATTAGTTCAATTTCAATCCCTTGGAAAATGGCAACAACACCAATGATCGAGAAAAACCTAATCTTTCTAGATTCTTCAATTTTAACGGGACGGGGTATTTGGATTCTGTTTCAAAAGGAGCTAGCTTAAATGATTTTTCTCCATTCTGTACAATTTCTCCAAGACTAGGAACAGGGGTGTAGTTGGAGGAGTTAACATGAACTTTCACAATCTATTTCTTTTGAGGGTTATGAACTTTCACAATGTGCATCATTCCAAGCCAGGGCATTGGTTTGAATGGTTTCAAAACTTATATCAACTTTGTTGGAGCATCACATGGTTTTATATACCAAATCTTTGTAATTGTGCTTTATGTTTCATTCCAACAAATTAAAGAGTCACTTTGTTGGAGCATTTCCTTGAATGGTTGGAAGGCACAGAGAGAAGCAAACTGGGTTTCATGAGGCGGTCATACCTTTCGATCCTGACATTTAAATGGTTGTATCTAACCAATCAAAGAAGCACTTACAAATTAATATTCACCCACAAACACCAAACTCAAAACCTTAATCTAAGCAAAAAGTAAACGAATTCAAAAAATAAACAAAACAACTTCATAATTATAAAAAGTTTAAATATAATTTTTGTCATGATATATTTATGAATTTTATTTTTTGTCCTTATTAATTTTTTTAAAAAAAATTTGGTCCTTAATTTTACTTTTTTTCTATCCCTAAATTTGTTTAAATAACATTTTAAAAAATAAAATAAAATAATTTAAATAGTGTTTTAGAAATAAAAATGAAATAAAAAATTAATTAAAAATTTAAAAATTTTAAAAAAAAATATTAGAAACAAAAAAATAAAATTTATAAATTTATCTAAAATCAAAACCATATTTTAATCATTATAAAATGTTCAAAATTGAATATATCAAATGGCTAAAGAGAATGATTTTGGCATAATTTTGGAAAAGATGTTGGATGGTGGGTATGCCAGTGAGGATTCTAGTGTTTTTAGTGATGGTCTAAAAATTGAAAGAGTTCAAAACTCAAACACCAAACAATCGTTTTGAAAGTAGAATCAGAAATTTTGAACCTAAGATAGTGGCACACAACACGAGAAATCAAGGCAGAAGCAAAAAATCATGTGAATTGGAAGAAAGGGTTAGGTTCCTCTGCACATATAGACAGAGAATAGAATTAGGTGTTATTGCAAATTCAATACTTTGAATGACTTTTAAGCAATTTTAAATTATTTACTTATTCCAATGGAAAACCTGCTTTGTCAGGTCATTTTAATGGTACATGGTCTACCACTTAAACACATACTTCACTGTAGACTTCATCAAAGGTTATGGATTCAAATCCCGAAATAGAGACTTTGGTCAAATTTTCGTACAAACCAATTAAGTCCACCGGTCAAAACTGAGACATGCTTAGCTCAGAAATTGGGGGAAGGATGGGAGAGTTCAATTTATAATAGACTAAGTTTATTTTGCATATGTTATTTACACCTTCCAAATGTACCTTCCTTCTATTTTATTTTTTAAAAAATATTCTTTTTCAGAATGATAAAATTTTAACATATTTTAAAAAATGTTTTTCAAAATTATAAAAATTTTAGT
>JAMLFT010000034.1:0-71927 GCA_026544285.1 Pachyrhizus erosus | reverse complement strand
AAAGATTAAAAATAGTATTTAAAAAATAATTTGTTAATAATTATTTATGATAATAATTTGTTAATGTGTTGTGGTTTGTGTAGTGTCATTGAACTTTATAGTAATAATTTATTAATATTATCATGCAATTCTTATTTATTATTAAAAACAAATAATTTGTTAAGAAATACAAAATAATAGTTATAGTGAGTGTAGCAATATTATAATTTGAATTATAAACACAAAATGAGTCTAAATTATTTGGCAAAAAGAGTGTAAATAATATTACATTGTTGTTTCTCTTTTCAATTTATAAATGATAAAATGTAGTAGAATTTATATTCATATGAACGAATTTCCACCACTTACATCTAGGATTTTCTTGTTTCTTCTATGTGCACTAATACAAATGGTAGAGTTTAAAAGGGATATGAGTGCGAGTATAGGTATAACATTTAAGAGTTATGCACTAATTACATAAATGAGAGTGATGACATTTAAGAATAATACACAAAATGTAGATATGAGAGTTATTGAATGAGTGAGAATTAAGAATTGAAAATAATGATAAAGGTTACCATTGAGCTGAGAAGTAAGAAATTAGAGGAAGCATACAATGATATATCACCAAAACATGTGATGTGGTGATTTGACATGTAAATGATTTGTTTCACAACTAAACATTTATATATTATAAGTAGAAGTAATAAAATTATTTTCTTGGATACGTGGACTAAAGACCTTATTTCATATATCATTTATTAATGAGCCAGATTTAATGACATAACAAATTTATATCTATATGTAATTAATAGATTAATTTTAATTAAATTGTTAGTTAAAAAATAATAAATATATATAATTATTATTAATTATAAGTAGAAGAAAGACAAATATTTTAGCCAAAACATAAAACTCTAACTTTATATTTCGATTGAATTTTAAATAAGTACATATTTGCAAATAAGAAAACCTATATAATGTCAGTAATATGAACATTTTCAATTTGATAAAATGTAGACGCAATTATTTTATGATTTAACTGTGAAGAGACACAATCTAATAACATTCCAATAAAAGTTAAAAAAATTCGAGACATATAATAATATAATATATTTAAATGAGTTAGTAAAAAAGTATTTAAAAAATAAAAAATAAAAAATAAAAAAATAAGATTACATTACAATTCATTCATTTTTGTGGTTGCTAATAAGTAAAATTGAACCCAAATGTCACATGTAAATTGGTGGACAAAAAAAGTTACTTAAAATGAATTCATCTATTAAAGTAACGATGCATTTGTTTCTAAATAATTTTATGAGTTAAGTTTTTATTACACCTTATTGAATAAAACATAATTGATATATTTTATAAACAAATTCACTTTAGGAAAAAAGAATAATTATTCTATGAGATATTATGGTCGCATTTTGTAAAATGATCGATATTAATGTATCAAGTTATATGTGCTAAATTAGTAAGTATTATTTTGATTCTTGAATACTAATAATCACATAAAACAAATATTAACTTATAAGCAATTAGGTTTCAAGTATATGATATAGAACTTCTATATCAATTTATTTCAATACTTTTAACTTTGTAATTCCATAAAATGATATTTGATTTGATCCAATTGATATAAAGTATATTCCTAAACCTTCGTAATCCAATAAAAGAGATGTTATTAAAAAAATATGTAATAATAATTCAATATTCATTTAAAACTATTTTCATAATATTAGTAAGGAAAAATAACATATTTTTGTTTCAAATACTAAGTTTATTCATTTTAGTTAGAAAATTGGCAAAATGATAAAAGTACAAGAGTGACACATAATTTTTTTCATTTATGATTGTGCTCCCATCTTATATT
The DNA here is from genome assembly GCA_026544285.1 of Pachyrhizus erosus. Lineage (NCBI taxonomy): Eukaryota > Viridiplantae > Streptophyta > Magnoliopsida > Fabales > Fabaceae > Pachyrhizus > Pachyrhizus erosus. Next base: position 70,072 of record JAMLFT010000034.1, on the reverse strand, counting down.
CATGACATCCAATGCAGTTGTCATTGTTGTTTTGAATACATATTAGTTTACATAGTTTAATTTGATTTGTGCATATATATGCATGTTTTTCATTTTTGGTTAAATTATTTACATCATCTTTAAAAAAAAGCTATTGATAGATATGCAAAACCCTATTTAAGATTCTTTAATCTTCTCCTATGAATAATTTCCTTTTCTTTGTGTTTAATTGTAAATATTTTTTCCTTCAAGAGAGTTCATAACACAAAGAACTTCAATTTAAGCTTATGCAAAAATCTTTGAGTCCTATTATAAATACTAGTTAAATTAAATAAGTTTTAAATATCTTAATTCATTTCAATTTATTTATTCTATTAGTAGAACATTTAAAGTATTATTTTCATTAGGTCATGACCTACTTTAGGATCATGATTAGAGCTTAAACTAACACTAACTCAAATGATCTTTAACCTAGTAAACACGTAGATCAATACTAAACCAAAAACACACTCTAATAATAAGAAAAAAAGCTTAAGTAAAAATTGGTAGAGTTCTCTTTGTATCTTTAACATTTCAAAGATAAAATTAATTTGTTTATCACTTAATAGAGGTAACTAACTTTCATCATACAATATCTTATCATTTAAATATAATAGTTGTCCTAAGTGTTATACATATCATGCACTAGGGGCCTTACCTCACCCATTCTCATCACACTATGTGTACATAGACTATAGTATCTCTTCATTGTGGCAAATAGTATTTATGTGACTAGGAAACTTAGCTTGTAGGTTGAATTTTTTTCTTCATTATAATGAGTGAAATTATAGGAACTATGAGTATCAATTCATAGGTTGCATTCTCTTTTTTCTACAACAAATAATGTTCTATCATGGAAACCACAATGAGAAGTCAAAAGTCACCTTTAAAATACATTATTAGAACTGTCAAGAACTATTAACAATCAATTTCAAAACCAATAACATAATTTTATACTAATATCAATCTTAAGTCTTTATAAAAATCACACTCAAATCATACCTACCTTGAAATTTATTTATTTCTTCTAAAATAAGACTAAAAAAAATGTCAATAAGTAGATTAGTTACTCTTAACTATATATGAAGAATCAACTTGGCTTCAATTAGTGCCATTAACAAGATCTTTCATAACAAATTTCTTTAAATCTAAGCATAAGGGAGTAAAAAATTTAACATTTAGAAATTCATTCTAAGCTTTAACAATAATGAATAATATAAATTTTCCAAATCCCTTAATTATCAACACCTATAATATAAATTCATCAAATCCTCCAATTTACAACACTAGAGTTTTAAAATGGATACATGCATGAAAACTTAGGGTTTAACTCCCACTACATTACACTTACATTCAACATTTATCTATGCAAAAAAAAAAATAGTAGTTCTAAATCCCATCAATTATGAAAATAATGACTACATATAACATATTTTTTATAAAAAGAACAATAAAAGGTTATTTATTTATGAGATAATAAAAATAAACATTACTATTTTTGGTCTTATATATAAGATATAAATAACTAATTAATCAAAACTAGTAAAAAATAGTTAAGTTGATTAATTTTAATTAATAATATTATAAATTTAAATTTTCTTTAAAAAATACCCGTGACATTAAATAGTTTAGACAATAGTTATATTAAATAACACTATAATTTAAAAGATAATTTTTTTTTATCAATGAGCATGACTTAAATTGCTAATATGCTAATAAATATATCCACTTGTATGTAAAATGAGTAAGCATATTATTAATAAATTTCACAATAAATTAATTGAAGATATAAAAGGAAATTAACATTTACCATTTAGTTGCTATATAAAAGAATAGAAATAATACACATTTAGATACACCAAACAAAAACACATTTATTTGACTAAAATATTATTTTGTTTCTAAAATGAGTCCCTAATTTTTTAAAATTCTAAAATGGTAATTTTATTTATTTAATTAATGATACGTTAGTCTTTTTATGAAACTTATTATTTAGTTTTTGAGCATGATTTTGATTTTTTTTTTAATTATTTAAGATAAAAAACTTATTTTATTATATTCATTTACATGAAAATTATGAGAACTAACGAATGTTTAGTCTAAAAACAGACATAAATAATGTAAAAATTATATAATAGTTTCCATAAACAATAAAAAAAACTAAAAATAAAATTATATTTTTTATTGTTCATAAGGCTCAATTTTTAAATAATTTTCACAATAATTATGGTCCTTTTAATTACAAACATTAGACTAATTTAGTAGTTTTCATGTCAGTAGATCAATTTAGTAGTTTTCATGTCAGTAAATCTAGTGAGACCAATTTCATATCTTAATTAATAAAAAAAAATATTCAAATTTGTGTTAAAAAATTAAAATCAATAAATTTTATAAAAGAACTAACATGTCATTAGTAAGATAATTATTTTAAATTTTTAAAAAATTAAAAGACTAATTTAAAAATAAAAAATAAGTTAAAAAATTCTTATATTTTAATCCATTTAATTTTTTTATTGTTAGAATAATGATACTTAAATACTCCATTAATTTAAATACTTCATTCAGACCTATTTTTTTTTATTTTTTTTTGTATGTCTCCTTTTTAATCGCATCACATCACTTGCGATACTTATATTTTTCTCTCTCTCTCACACTAAGTATTAAATAACATTATATGTGTGCATGTATTTTTTTTCCTTATTATTATTATTATGAAAGCATGGGTGCAACTTTCTTGTAGAAGCCAGCCACATAGGAAGGAAAAATCGCTGAAAGACAAAACGGGCATAAGTGGAGACAAAAGGAAGCACCACCGAGCTAACCGTTGGTTTCTCAAATTTTGACATTTGACTGGGCAACACCACTCACCGCATAGGCAGAAGCGCCAAATTCTTATGGCCAGTCAGTTAGTTATAGTCATCACTTTGCCAATCTCACTCTCGCGCCCAATTCGCCTTCTCTCTCTCCCTCTCATTTCCATCATATCACAATGTCACTATCTGTGCCTTTTTTTTTTTTTTCAGAGCTTCGTGTTATCTATATGCATGAAAGTATCTCTTCTGCGGTGATTTGTTCTAGCAACGTGAGAGGCGATTCGAGTTGATTTCAGTTTCTCTGACTTAATGATCATAAATAGCTTTGCAAATTTCAACTCGGGTAGTTTGTTCTTTTGTTCTCTTTTTTTATGTTTTTCGTGTCTATTGAAGAATGCTTTTACGTGTTTAGTTAGTGAGTAATGATATATAAGTACTTCTATTTTTTCTTTTGTTAAAAAGCTTGTTAATTCCTATCATTTTTCGGTATCTCTTTCTTCCTGGCGTATCATATTATCTATCATATAATCTTTCTTTCTCTCACTTGGAGTCAATTCACATTTAGGTGTTTATTAATGATTTTCCTTCGTTAAACCAGGCTTTTCAATGGTGTTGTTGATTGAGAATTTTGACGACATTTGTAGTGATGTTGGCTTTTATCTTTCTAATTGAATGTTTTCATGTTTTCATGTTTCACGTAGTTGAGGCAATTGTTATTATATATAAATTCTTGTCTCTTGATATTGGTTACTGATTTCCTTTTTCATTTAAAATTTTTAGCTAGAGAAATTATTAATTTTGTTATTTACAGGTGAATTGCTGTTTTCATTATTTGAATGAATATTTATTAGCTTTTTTGGTGATAGTATAATGGAAGAAGAGGAAGAACCAAAAGAGACAAAAATATCTGATAATGGATTAGATAGTCATGAAGTGAAGAATAGTGGTGTGGAACAAGTTGTTGAGAGTCCTCCAAAGGAAAATATGAATGCTGGCAGTGACATTGGGGAAGAACAGACAAATGAAAAGGTACACTTACAAGAACATGGGACTGAATCTGTAACTAGAGATATGGATGAGGGCGGCCAGTTTGAGCAGGTACCTTTGAAAGATCAAGAAAAGAATAATAAGCATGTAGATTCAAACCAATATTCAGGTTCAGATAATGTACAACACCCATTTAGTGGAAATGCAGAAGATTTTAAATATTCATCTGGAATGAACTCAACAGATTGTAATTCTTCCCCAGTTGCTGACATGCAACATGATCATCTTTCTTATAGCCCTGGGTCAGAGGAGCATTTTGGTCACACGAACAAGGAGTACGCTCCATCTGTTAGTTTTGGTTCACCTGTATATTCTTCTGGTAGTTCTCCACAAAATCCTAGGGATAAAAATGCTGCGACAAATACGTCTGCTGAATTATTGCATTTAATTGATTCTGCTATCATGGGGAAACCTGAAGGTATGGAGAAACTGAAGAATATTGCAAGTGGTGTAGAAATTTTTGGGAATGGTGAAGAAATGGAGAGTGTGTCTTTCTTAATAGTAGATTCACTTCTTGCAACAATGGGTGGTGTTGAAAGTTTTGAAGAGGATGGTGATAATCCTCCTAGTGTAATGCTGAATTCTCGGGCAGCGATTGTGTCAGGTGAACTGATTCCTTGGCTTCCTTATATAGGTGATTCTGATGATGCCATGTCACCTAGGACACGAATGGTAAGGGGACTACTTGCCATATTAAGGGCATGCACTAGAAACAGAGCAATGTGCTCAATGGCTGGTCTGTTAGGAGTACTGTTAAGAACAGCAGAAAAAATTTTCTTAGTAGATGTTGGCTTAAATGGGCAAATAAGGTGGGATGGAACACCTTTGTGCAGCTGCATACAATACTTGGCTGGGCATTCTCTTAGTGTTAGTGATCTTCATAGATGGTTTCAAGTCATTACAAGAACACTTACCACAATTTGGGCATCACGCTTGATGCTTGCATTGGAAAAAGCAATAAGTGATAAGGAATCTAGTGGACCAGCTTGCACTTTTGAGTTTGATGGGGAAAGTTCTGGTTTGCTTGGTCCAGGTGAGGGTCGCTGGCCATTTATCCATGGGTATGCATTTGCAACTTGGATCTACATTGAATCATTTGCTGATGCACTAAATACAGCTACAGTTGCTGCTGCAATTGCTGCGGCTGCATCTGCTAAGTCAGGTAAGTCATCAGCTATGTCAGCTGCTGCCGCAGCTAGTGCGCTTGCTGGTGAAGGTACGGCACACATGCCAAGGTTATTCAGTTTTTTATCTGCTGATAATCAGGGTATAGAGGCTTACTTTCATGCTCAATTTTTGGTTGTTGAAATTGGTTGTGGAAAGGGAAAGAAATCTGCTTTACATTTTACGTATGCATTTAGACCACAATGCTGGTATTTCATTGGTCTTGAACATACAAGCAAGAATGCAGAAAATGAAATTAGATTATATGTAGATGGGTCTTTATATGAAATTCGTCGTTTTGAGTATCCTAGGATTTCCAAACCCCTTGCATTTTGCTGCATAGGAACTAACCCTCCTCCTACTATGGCTGGTTTGCAACGCCGTCGCCGTCAATGCCCTTTGTTTGCTGAGATGGGGCCTGTTTACATCTTCAAAGAACCAATTGGCCCAGAAAGGATGGCACGCGTGTTTTCTAGAGGAGGGGATATATTACCTTCTTTTGGTAATGCAGCTGGGCTACCGTGGCTCGCAACAAATGCCCATGTACAGAACAAGGCAGAGGAAAGTGTTCTTTTGGATGCAGAAATTGGAGATTTCATTCACTTGCTCTATCATCCTAGTTTGCTCAGTGGCCGTTTCTGTCCAGATGCTTCACCTTCTGGTTCTGCAGGTCAGATAATTTATGGGTGTTGATTTTATGGTAATATATATTTTTTTCTGCAATTGCCTAAGTATATGTTGATTTTTCGTGAAAAAACATCCCTGATGCCTGATAAATAATCTAACTTTTGTTTGTAGATTTATCTGATGTAACTAGAAAATTTTTACAACCGTTTGGGTCGGAAATTGGAAAGTTTAATAAGTAACAAAAGGTTTTCCTTTCTCACACAGTGGTAACAATTTGTTTGATTTTTAAGAGGACACTTTTCACTGTAATTCTTCTTCTTTTGTACTCTTTCTGTAAACTGCATGCTTCTTCTTGCTTATTCTTCACAATACATAATTCCACGACTATTTGGATTTTGATAATCACACGAAGTTATGAATTTGCATTAAATTCAGTTATCAGTGCGTTAAAAGAAACTAGGCTCTGCATATTTATTTTTATTAGTATAAAAAGTGGACATTAACACTCCTAAGAAAGCGGTTTCTTTTTGGAAGATGGTACAATTACATATTTATGCAGAAAACAATGGCCATGAAAATACAAAAGATTCTACAGTAAAATATTAGTTGAATCAATAAGTATAATAGTGGAATTCTTTGATGTATTACTTATTTTCAGCTGGTCTGGCATGATATAGCTTTCTTGTTAGGATTTGCATCATGTGCTCTTGTTTAATTCAGTTAATCCATTTTTGTAGTTTACTCTTATGAATACATTGTAGATTAAGAGAAGCTGTTAAATTTTAAGAATTGTTTCTTTCTGGTTTCTTTCCTTCTCAATATTCTTAGTTTAAACCAATTTCCATGACAATGCTGGTTCTTTTCAGTTGAAAATAAAGGATTGCTTAATTGAAATTATTATCCTTGTTCAATCACTAATCTCCCTTTTAAAGGGTAAAGATTAAAAAAGGGAAATAACAGAAAATCGAAAAACAAAATATCCCATGATATTCTAAAGATAAGTAAACATCTCATGATATCCTAAAGATATATTACACATATCTCAACACTCCCCTTCAAGTTAGTAGATGAATATCAATCATTCCCAACTTGTCAATAGGATCCTGGAATCTAGCACTAGGAAGCCCCTTAGTGAAGACATCTGCCACTTAGAGCCCTATAGGTATATGTGTAGTAACAATAAGGCCACTATCCAACTTCTCCTTGATAAAGTGCCTGTTAATCTCTCTGTGTTTTGTTTTTTTGTGCTGGATTAGGTTATGAGCAATGTTGATAGTTGAATTGTTGTCACAAAACATTTTCATGGGACTCTCATATTTAACTTTGAGGTCATCAAGAATAATTTTCATCCATAATCCTTCACTTATGCCATGTGCCATAGCCTGAAACTCAGCTTCTGCACTAGACCGAGCAACTACATTTTGCTTCTTGCTTCTCCATGCTACTAGATTCTCACTAAGAAACATGCAATAACTAGAAGTGGATCTTCTATCTATGACTAACCTTGCATAGTCAACATTAGTGTATATCACCATGGACAGCGAGCCTTCTCTCCTAAATAACATTCCTTTCCCTGGGCTTGCCTTTAAATAATGGAGGATCCTCTCAATTGTCTGAAGGTGTCTTTCACAGGGGTCATGCATAAATTGGCTGACCACACTAGCAACATAAGCAATATCAGGCCTAATATGAGACAAATATATAAGCTTCTCCACTAATATCTGGTATTGGGACTTCTCTTAAGGTGGACTTTCTTCACTTCCAATCTTGTGGTTTTGCTTAATGGGCACTCTTGTGGTCTTGCATCGTAGTTTCTCTTTCTTCAAGGCAATAGGCATATTGTCAGTAACTTTCTCTTTCTATATTATCATTATCATGTTTGAAGACATTTACCTCTGGTTTAGACAATTTAATTTGTTGTAGGATCAGAATGGGTTTTTCTTGCCTTTGATATACTTGTCCAAAGAACCGATCTTCCTCTTCTGCTTCATTATTATCTTTTGTTTCTTCATTGTGATCTTCTCGTGCTTCTTCAATATTAGTGTCTTGGACATCTTGCAAGGACAAAAGAGACTCAACTTCTTGTATACTTTCCCCTTGAAGTGAAGATAAAGAGGGATTTTGTTTCATGAAAAGTGATATCCATTGATACAATAACTTGATGACTTTGAGGATCATAACACTTGTATCCCTTTTTATCATAACACTTCATAGCTCTTAGGTTTAACTTACCATGATGGGGACTATGAGTATGGACAAATGCAACACCTAGACACACGACATGGGAGACTTAATAGTAGGGGAAAAGAAGGAGAAAATCATAATATGTGTTCTACAAGACTAATACCTTGTAAGACACGAGTGGGTAACCTATTTATGAGATAGGTGATAGTTAGGACAACTTCTCCCTAATAGACATTTGAAGGAGTAGAGCTCTAGCAACTTCAAATAGGTGGCGATTCTTTCACTCTACAACTCCATTTTGTTGGGGTGTATTGACATAGGTGAGCTCATGAATGATATCTTGATTTGTAACAAACTTAGAAAATTCAAGGTTAATGTATTCAGTGCCATTATCTAACTGAATTCTTTTAACGGACTTACCAAACTGATTTTTGACAAGATGAAAAAAGTTAATAAAAATTTGAAAAACATCAAATTTATGCTTCATAAGGTATGTCCATGTCATACGGGTATAATCATTAATAAAAGTTATAAACCATCTAGCTAAAAAAACAAATTTAGTAATAGGTCCCCATACATCATAATGAATAAGATCATAAGGAGCAACACTTTTACTATTACTAGGTAGAAAGGAAGCATGATGGTGCTTAAAGACTTGACAAACATCACACTTGAAAGATTCAATAGATTCTTTTGAAAACAAATGCGGAAATAGAGATTTAAGTAAACTAAATGGAGGATGTCCAAGACGCTTGTGGTAAAGTCAAATTTGGGAAGCTGCCCAAGATTTTGAAGTGGTATAATGAGACTAGAAGACATCTCTTTTATTCTAGTGCTATCATTAATTGTCTTATGTTGTAGGATATATAACCCACCTTACTCTTTAGCAATTAAAATTGTCCTCCTTGAGGCAAGTTCTTGAAAGACAATGAGAATGAAAAAAGGTTATTGAACAATTCAAATCTTGAGTGAGACTATTTATAGAAATCAAATTATTAGCCAATTTAGGGACATAGAGGACATTGTGTAGGGATAAAGAAGATTGGAGTTGGATGCTGCCAACAATAGGGACATGTTCTCCATTAGCCACTGTTATGAACTGCTTCTCAGGTGCTTTGGAGAACAATGTGAAGTAAGCAGGAAGAAGGGTCATATGGTCTGTTGTCCCAAAATCAAGAATTCAAATACTTTGGGAAATAGAACTAGAGATGTTAAAGGAACTCTTACCCTTCACGGTTAAGGAATAAGATCCATAGGATTTACTCATGGAGTTGAGAAGAATTCGGAGACTTTACAACACTCCATTCGAATTGAGACACAAAGGGATCCTCTACCATGAAAAGCACACTTGAAATAGTACCAATAAACAGTACTGCATAAACAGTGTCAATGAACAATACTTCATAAACAGTGTCAATGAACAATACTTCATAAACAGTGTCAATGAACAATACTTCATAAACAGTAAAAATGAACAGTACAACATAAACAGTAGTAATGAAAAGTACTTCATAACAGTAGTAATGAACAGTACTTCATAAACAGTAACAATGAACAGTACTTCATAAACAGTAACAATGAACAGTACTTCATAAACAGTAACAATGAACAGTACCCATTGTCGTATGAGGCAATGGCAGCAGACAACAGTGGAAACAGGGGTCCTAAGATTGGGAGCTCTAATACCAAGTAGAAAATAAAGGACTGTTTTATTGAAATTATTATCTTTGTAGAATCACTAATCTCCCCTTTAAAGGATAAAGATTAAAAAAAGAAAATAACAAAAAATCAAAAAACAAAATATCCCATGATATTCTAAAGATAAGTAAATATCTCATGATATCCTAAAGATATATTACACGTATCTCAATATTTTCATCTCTTGTCAGTTTTTAATCTTGACAGAGATGATTATTTGTCGGATAGTAGATAGCTTGATCTTAAGAAATAAAATAACATCAACAATAACCAAGTCTTTTCCCACTTGGTGGGTCGGCCACATGAATTAAATGTCACCATAATGTTATTTCATAAAGCATGTCAATTAACAAAGTATTGGCCGCTATATCCTTCTAAGGAAATAATTATGTGAAAAATATTTCAATATTTAAAATCTTGATTTGTAAGTTTATTCAAATAATTATGTGTATTTACTATCAGACCATGATAAAATTTCTTCCATGCATCATGGCATGTAAAATATGTTGTATTTTTGTTCTTATTATGGTTGGTTTCTTTATTATGATTCAGGATTGCTTCGACGCCCAGCTGAGGCTCTTGGGCAAGTCCATGTTGCTACACGAATTCGACCTATGGATGCTTTGTGGGCATTGGCTTATGGTGGTCCATTATCTTTGCTTCCCTTAGCAATTAGCAATGTACATGAGGATACTCTAGAACCACGGCAAGGGAATATTTCTGTGTCTGTAGCCACTACATCTCTTGCTGGTCCAATATTTCGAATTATAACAATGGCTTCTCAACATCCGAGGAACAATGAGGAGTTGGCTCGTTGCGAAGGGCCTGAGATTCTTTCAAAGATTTTAAATTATGTTCTCCAAACCCTGTCTTCATTTTGTGATGGAAAGCATGATGGTGTAGGTGATGAGGAACTTGTTGCTGCAGTTGTCTCACTTTGTCTATCTCAGAAAATCAACCATACGCTCAAAGTGCAGCTCTTCACTACACTGTTGCTGGATTTAAAAATTTGGAGTTTATGTAGTTATGGCATACAGAAGAAGCTTCTATCATCACTTGCCGACATGGTTTTCACTGAGTCGGTAGTGATGCGAGAAGCCAATGCCATTCAAATGCTTCTTGATGGTTGCAGAAGATGCTATTGGACTGTTTCTGAAAAAGATTCAGTAAATAATTTTTCTCCAATTGGATTAACAAGACCGGTGGGTGAGGTCAATGCTTTGGTTGATGAGCTCTTAGTGGTAATTGAACTTCTAATAGTGGCAGCATCTCCTTCATTGACCACAGATGATGTCCGATGTTTACTTGGGTTTGTGATTGACTGTCGACAACCAGGTCAGGTATGTAGTGAGATGGGATGCTTTTATTCTCTGTTTTTATTATGGGATAATGGAACATAATTCTTAGGAAAGATGCTAATATGAAGCACACAAATACATCATTTTAGAATGCATATTTCTTATAATAGAATATTCTTATGTCACATTTCTGTTGTTCTTATGTCATATGATAGAGAAATATTGGATTTCTAAGTAAAATCCTTTTCGAATGTGAAAACCCAAATTGATAACATAAAAGACAACGGTTTTGTTCTTTTCCTGTTGTGGTTATCCAGACTCCAGAGGTTACATACTTTGCTTGTGTATTTCTTGTTAACGATGGGTTTCTCTTGTGATTTTCTATTTTCTACTTTGGTTGTGTTTGAAAATTGTTTAGTAAGCTTTATTTATTCTCTGTTTTCATTTTGTTTTCTATTAAAAGTTTATACAGTAAAAACTTGTAAATTATTTTTTAAACATTTATTATAAAGATAGTTATTGTAATTTTAAGAGAAGAAAATGATCTTTTTTATTATTGATTGATTAAAATTACATGGGTTATATAGGCAAAAATGGCTAGGAGAGATCCTAACCACCCTAATTATAAAATAAATATAAGGATCCAATAGGGAGAAAATAAAGCTACAAATCACCAATACTAAATAGGCATTCCTCACATCTTGCTATTGTAATGGCCAATCTAAATTTGCAGCTAATGGCAAAAGAACTCTAATGGTGTTTAACTTTGCAACAAGGGCAAACATTTCTGAGTAATCAATGCCATAAGTTTGAGGGAAGTCTTTAGCAACTAACATGGCTTTGTATCGTGTCAATAGATCCTGGGAGTGACCTATATATCTTTTGGAGTTTCTATTTTTGCCAGTTCTGAAGTAATTGCAATAGGAAGGTCAGAGTCATCAACAATAGGTTCGACGATAGTTTGAATAAGTTGGACATACTTTGAAACATTGGTAGTCTTGAGGTTCATTTGGCTGACTATTATTTGAGGTGTTTTATTTCTGAAATTTCAGTTTCTAAAACAGGTTCTGAAATTAAAATAATTTCTAAAATGCTGTCTTTATTCTGCTGGTCACCCTTGTTTTGTGCCTCTGAGCTTTCTTCTTCATGCAAGGAAGCTAAAGCTGACAAATCTGAATTCAGTGAAGTTTGTAAGACTGAAAAATTTGAAGTTTGAATATATTGGATAGCATCTTCCTCTTTTCTTCCCCTTGAAGATGATTTTGAAAAAAAAAAGTAACATTCATAGAAACAATGGCTTTCTTGGTAATGAGATCAAGGCATTTGTATCCACATCGGCTGGGAGCATAGCTAATAAACACACATTTTTTGGCTCTAGTTTCAGGTTTACTTTGAATTGGTTCATGAGTATGCATAGAAACACTACATCCAAATATTCTTTGAAGGTAAAGTGCATGAGAGTGTATTATTTGGAAAAAAGTTGCAAAAGCATCAAAAATAGTTATGAAGTTCAAAACTTTGCCATGCATCCTATTGATGAAAAATGTTAAAGTTAAGATTGCTTCACTCCAAATTTATTTTGCTTTCATACTTTGAAACAAGGCTTGTGTAACTTCAAGTATATGTTTATTTTTCCTTTCAACCATTGTATTTTATTGTGGAGTATTAACACAAGAGTTTTGATGAATGATGCCATTTTCAAGGAAAAAAAATTATATTTAGGTGTTTACTAAAATACTCCTTTCCATGATCACTTTGAAATACTTTGATGTTTTCTTGAAATTGAGGTTGTATAATACGAAAAGAAAATTTGAATTTGTTCTCAACTTCATATTTTGTTTTCATCAAATAAACCCCTGTTAATATTGTATGATCATTTATAAAGGTGACTCTTAGAATTTAGTCTTAGGGTCAAACTCAACCCCACAAAACTAGCTTGTAAGGTGAGGACTTTCAAGGCTTTATTTAAGCTGTACCTCTAGTCAACGTGGGACTAGACAACCACCTTTGAGGTTGCAATTAAGGCAAACCCCAAAAAGGATGCAACTAAGGCCGACAGGGTGACTCTAATTGAGGAGGCTTTCCAATACTCCCCTCACACTTTGGGATATTAATTTGGAGCATGGTAAATGTAGGTCACACTTAGGGCTATTGACCTGGAGCATGGAAAATGTTGGTGGATCAACAATAGATCTAGGAATAGGATAAACTCTCATACCGTTTAGAATTTGGTCTTTAGGCCTAACTCAACTCCATAAAATCCACTTGTAAAGTGAGGATATCCAAACTTTATAAGCTCTATTTAAGTCATATCTCTAGACAGGGTGAGACTAAATTACCATCCTTGATGCTACAATTAAGGCAACACTTGAAAAGACCATAACTAAGGAAAACTAAGAGTGAATGCAATTAATGCAGCTTTCAAACAGTGGCAAACCATTTTTTTCCATTTAGTGTAGGGTCACAACTAGATACCCAAACATCACTAGGAATTAAAGTGAGTAGACTTGATTTTTTATAAGATTGAGGAGAATAAGAGGAATGATATATGCTTTGCAAGTTGATAAACTTCACAAGAAAACAAATTTAGATTGTCATTTTAAAAAAGTTTAGGAAGTAAATGTTTCAAGCAAAAATAACTTGGGTGACCTAGACTACAATGTCATAGCATTACCTTTTCATCTTCATGAACATAAAATGAGGCAACTAATATGACTTTTTTTCCTTAAAAATAGCTTCATCCTTAAGATAGAGTCTATCAACCTCTTTAGCATTCATAATCATCAACTCTGAACTCAACTATTGAAATTTGCTAGTAGAGGAGTCAAAAATATCCAAACAATTTAGATCATGTATCAATTTACTGTTAGACAAAAAGATTACATGACAAATTTGGGACATGAAGGATATTATGAAGAGTTATAGTTTTAGATATAGGCATACATAAAACTAATACCAACTATAGTAGAAAAGGTACCATCTACAATTTTGATCTTTTTATGACATGCATAGGGATTATATGTGGAGAACAAATTTGAACAATTTATCATGTGGTAAATAGCTCTACAATCAATGATCTAGAGGCTTTAGAGTTTTGTTTAGTACTAAGAGGAGTAGAAGAACAAGAAATACCTTTTTGGGTTAGAAAAAGATGATGGATTAATTGACATTTTAGTTGGAAAAAACTTATACAAGTGTTACAATTGTTCCTTAATGAAAGGGAGTGACTTATAGTTGCTTTTCTGCTCCATGTTTTGTCCATTTGAGGCTTGAAATGCTCAACCTTTTGCATTTGTTTCTTTCTTAAGTTGGTTGGCTTGCTACGGAGTTTTGTATGTATGCAGTTGCAATGTATGCTCTAGTTTTCAACAATGATAATGTTAGGGTCATTTCATAGATTGAGTCCATTCAGGAAGTTTTTCCATTCAAATTTTGGATTATAAGTTGTAAACTGAAACCCAAGAAAAGAGCATTGACAAAAAATGATGATGATGTAGCTTCAACACCTCTAGAATTGGCAGAAGACATTGTGGGTGAACATAGGATTAATGTCGAAGCTCTAATACCATGTAATTTTTTATGAAAAAAAATGATTCTCTCTTATTATTAATAGACCATAATTATATGAGATAGTTATATAGGTAGAGATGGTTAGGAGAAATCGTAACCACTCAAATTATAAAATAAATATAAGAATAAGATGTTAAGAAAATAAAGGAGAATAAAATCAAATCAGATTTGAATAGTGTGATCTTGATCTTAACTACCTAAATCTTATAAAAAAAGTGAATAAATTCAAATCAGATCCAAGTTATTTGATCTTGACCTAAATGTTCTAGAATCCTAATTTGAAATTTAAATTTAAATTTAAAATAAAATCACATTCAACTATCAAAGGGGGGCAAACCTTCCTTCAATACCCTTTATATATATATATGAGAAGAAAAAAAAATAAAAATAAAACAAAACAATATTAATAGATAAAAAAATAGGATGTTAAGTTGATGTTTGTTTAATTTTCTTTTGGTAGTGGATTCTATTCCAAGTTTCACTCCTAAAATTATTAATAAATATTTTTGTAAAACTCATTTTTTTTTTAAAAGCTAGATATTTAAAGAATTGTGTAAAAAAAATTTTTGGCCTCCACTTTAATACATTTATAGATCTATCCCTGTATCTAACACACACTTGGCCCAACATTGTCTACTCTGTTAACATGGTAAATTGATACATGAATGGCCCTAAATAGGCACACACTAGAATTATAAATCGTCTTGCAGAATCTTAAAGAAACACTAGGAAGAGGATTGCATTTCAAGTACTCAAGTAGAAATATAGAAATATTTACAGAGCCGAGATTGGTTGAGTGACTGAAATGGGTATTGCAATTGTTTGGGGGAACATAGTTAATTGGAGAAATAAAAAACAATCAGTGGTTGCTGGGAGTAGGGAAGAAGCCGAGTTTGGATCTATGGCCCCTGAAATTTATGAAGGAATGTGATTGCGAAGGATGCTTGAGGAGCTTAAGGTCCAAACAATTATACCGTGAGTTTGTGTATCATGACAGGACCAGACGAGGAAATTGATCGCCATTTTAAAAAGAAGACCAATTATGGGATAGTTAAACTTGAGCACACACCTTCAAGTCATCAAACTTGACATTTTGACCAAGGCACTCTACCTAGAGGAAATTATGAGAACTTGAGATCGAAGCTGGGCTTGATTGGCATTTATGACAGCTTGAAGGGGAGTGTTGGGTATTGATTTAGAATTAATACTGATTTGGAATTAATACCAGTCAATCACAAAATGATCTCCGTTCATTATGGGTGATTCCTATAGCCAGCTGTAATTTATCTACTTGCTGAATCCACATTAAGTTTTGGGAGGATCATTGAGTGGGAAATGTTTGGCTTTTTTATGCATTTCTTGTACCTTTTAATGTCTTTGATTTACGCAATGCTCCAATAATTCAGTTTTATTTATCTGATTCTACTGTCTGGAATTTTCATTTCTTCGTAAATTTACCTGACAGGGAATTCTCTGAATCACAGTTTCTTTTGGTCTTGTTAAATTCTAGCCATATCTCTACAAATCCAGAGCATTTGATCATTTGACACCTGGGATTTATTTTCATGCAAAACTTCCAATTTCTTATTCTATCAACCAACAATGATTCTATCCTTTCAGAGAAGACAATTTGAAAATTAATTGCTCCCTGAAAGGTTAAATCTTTTGTTCTAGCTGCTATTTTAAACTGGATTAATATTGATGATTTACTTCAAATTCAAAGACCACTAACTGTTTTATCTCCAGATTATTGTGTTAACTGAAGATCAAGTTCTGAAAATGCTTCTCATTTGTTTTTTTGCATTATTTAGTAGTTTCCCATCTTTGGAATAATTTGTTTTGTGTTATTGGTGAAGTTTGGGTTTGCCCCTAAGGATCTCTAGACGTTCCTGTGAGTTAATTTAGAGGTTATGCCACCAATAGAGATGCTGAAAGGCTTTTGCTTTATTAATTTGTTGCTGTCTGATGTATATAGTTGGAAAGAAATGCAAGAAATTTACTGGTCAAGTGTTTCCTTAGGAGTTAATTTTGGATCAAGTAGTTCACTAAGCTTCTTTATGGTGTTCTTCTGAAGATGCTTTTAGGTTGATGTCTTTTGTACACCACAAATTGGTGTGCTGTGCTACATGTTTCATGGTTTTAGTTTTCTTTTTTCCCTTTCTTTCTTGGTTTAGTTTTTGAGGATTTCTTATCCTATTGTTTTTCCATTTTTATGCCTCCTTTCTTTCTTACTGAATTCTTTTCTTTTCAATTAAAAATCCTTTTCTAAAAATAAGACTCAATTCATGGTTAATAGTAAACCATCCTAGTATCTGAATCTTACGCATTAATTACAATGATTACAAAGGAGACAATGAGGTACCTATATGATATGTTCCTTTTAGCTAGAGCTTCTAAATTGTTTCATGCTTTACATTTTATATGGGAGGGTGGACTCGAATAGTTGTGTCTGGGGTATTTGACACTTTTGCTGTAATTGCCTCAAATCTAAACCCTATTTTCTATAGCATCACATTCTCTAAATCTAATTTTATCAGCTATTAACTCTACATTGTTGAATAACAAGATTAGCAGGAACTCGGGTTATATTTTATATTCTGCAGTGTCTGAACACAAGTAATCTACATCTTCTGTTTTGTGGTTATCACTAATCTCAAGTTTAGCGACTTATTTGGAAATTTGAACAATCTAACATAATTTTTTTATGTTTTAATTTCATTTTTGAAATGTCTATCAGTTATCTAAAATTTAAAGAAAATTTTACTCTTTGTTTACATCATTTTCCAGATTGCTAGGGTGTTACATCTCTTCTACAGGTTGGTTGTGCTGCCTAATACAGATAGAGCTCACTCATTTGCAAAAGCATTCCTAGCATGTGGTGGGATAGAAACTCTTCTTGTTCTGCTCCAAAGGGAAGCTAAAGCTGGAGAAAGTGATGTCCTGGAATCAGTGTCAAAAAATCCTGAATTCCATAAAAATGAAACTGATGGTAGCAGTGAAATCACAGAAACATGTCAGGATGATGAAGGATCCAATGGGAAAGGTGAACCCATCTTACAATACAATGACCGAGGCTCTCAATCTGTTCATAGTGGCAGTAACGTTGATCCTAGTTCCCCTGATGTGTATAGTGAAAGGGTGACATTTACCTCAGAAATTCCATCTGTCAAGAATTTGGGAGGCATAAGTCTATCCATCAGTGCTGACAGTGCTAGGAAAAATGTTTATAATGTTGATAAAAGTGATGGCATTGTTGTTGGGATTGTAGGTGTCTTAGGTGCTTTAGTAGCTTCTGGGCATCTGAAGTTTGGTTCTCATGCTGGTCCCGAAAGAACAAGCAACCTTTCGGGTGTTGAATTGCATGATGGAGGTGGTACATTGTTTGATGATAAGGTTTCTTTTCTTTTTTATGCCTTAGAAAAGGCTTTCCAAGCAGCACCCAGTAGGCTAATGACAAACAATGTCTATACTGCTTTATTGACTGCCTCGGTATGTAAATTCTCTACCTTATCCCTACTCCTTAGTCCATGCCAACAGAAGCACACATATTACTGGGAGTTAATTATATACTACTACGAAAATGGAAATTGATTTTTTATGTTTATTATTTTATGAAAGTGCTATATGCCATGTCATTGCAATGTTTATGCTTTATTTGTTACAAGAGTACGTTTGTTTCACAGATTAAAAAATATTCCTAGGAATGTGAACTTGGAAATGTAATATTCCCATGTTTGTTACAAGTTTTGAAAAATGATTCCTGAGTAATCTTCATTCCAAGGAAAGTGGTTATAGCATGATTTACTTCACTTCTATCCCATGATGATGGGTGGAAAAGTTATATTCCCACTGGAATGTGGGAAGTTATTTTTTAACTGAATCAAGCTTACCAAAATAGGTCTTCACATCCATGTTTTCCACCTCGATTGAAATTAGGTTTAAAATCACTCTTCTGAGGTGATGAATATCATTGGAATAAATGTTCCTAGCTTTCATCTAGTCATCATAGGTTGTAAAGGCTTGGTATTGTGATTGGAGTTAGGGTGCAATAAAGAACCAGAGAACATTGCATAAGGAGGCGTCAATTTGCTTCCAATGGGCTTGATCCTTGGTGGGAATGTCCTTCACTTGAATGGTTAAGTGAGCAGTAGGACCTTGGCCTTTGAACCATAGTTTGGCAGTAGGAGCCCAAGTGCCATAGTTCATTTTCTTAGAGAATATTTCACATGGGATCAATGAGACAATGGTAAATGTCACAACAGAACTGGATTCCATGGAAGAAATGTTAGAGACCATAAGGAAACATGTGAAAAAGAGGCTAGAAGAGGTTGTCAAAGTGTGGGTCATGCTGTAACAAACTCATGCGCTTATCTTGTGTAGGTGTGTTAGATACATGCACCAAAGAAAGGTGGTGAATGGAGGCACATGCAGTGGCAGGTCAGGCGACATGGTGGTTGCCAGAGGGAGGCAGTTCCAACCGGGTAGGCACATTGGAGAAGAGTCACAGTGGCAGCCAAATGAGGCTCACAGTGGTGCATGTACTTTTCCCCATAAAAAGAAGGCACCTGTTATGGCATAGAAGATTGTGAAAACCAAAAACTAATATAAAAAAGAACAGGATTTACTGAATGTGTGTATGATACCGACACATGTTCCTTATTTATAATCAAATGAAGAAACAATTAAGGGACAAAGAATCAATTAAATCCCTAAAAAAGAAATATTTCCACATTTACATGTAATAAATATACATAGCTAACGATTTGCATGATTTTGGCTTGTCAAATACCTCATTTATTTTAATTAATTCTGCCAGCATGATATTTTCAATGATGCATTTCTATATTCAAATGCTATCATCTTATTCTTTCATGCTTTATTTGACACTTTTCTGATAGTGCTCATGCATTTTTCTTGACCATTTATATTTTATACTATTGAAATTTTGTTCTTTCTTAGTATAGAGGAAGCATGTTAATCAAAAAGAGAAGATCATGCTCTAATATAAATGACATAGTTCCTCCTATAACAATAGAAGAGTAATGCATCAAAGCCTTGAAGCCCCTTTAAATATCTATTGAGGAAAGCTGATGTTTTCTTTTTCCATGTTCTGTTGGTCTTCTTTCTTTTTGTTTCAGATCAATGCTTCTTCAACAGAGAATGGGCTGAACTTCTATGATTCTAGCCATCGCCTTGAGCATTCACAACTTTTATTGGTGTTTTTGCATTCCCTTCCATTTGCACCTAGGCCTTTGCAAAGCAGAGCACTGCAGGTATTAGCTTAACAAGATACTGAGATTTTTCAGTACCTTGTTTTCTCACATTCTTGATTTTTGCATTTATCAACTGGTAAAAATTTCTTATCAACTGCATTTTTCTTTTTCTAAAGCATGATTAGTTCTGTATCTGTATTTAAATGAATGCTTTAAATTGTTTCCTTAGCCTCTCTTGGTTTTATATACATGTGACGGTGGCAGACATGCAGAGGGACTGGCTTGCTCTTGTTTTAACATATTTCTGTATTTAATGCTTTCATTTGTGGCTGAGTGGTGAATATCTTATTCTTTTTTTCTTGTAGTTTTTCCCTTCTATTATGTTTTCTTCTTTTATGTAATAAAAAGATGTAACTTAACGTTGGTTATATCTCAAGTTCTGTTTTTTGCAAGTCTTGGATGTAATTACATGTTATGTTAGAGTTAAGCAATGTAGTGCATGCGTATGCCACAGCCATATAGAATGTCTGTTTATGGAATTTAGACTCCTGTTATGCATATATTTACTATTGGAAAACTTGTTTTGTACACCCTAGTTTTGAGCTCCTTGTATGTGTATGATTTCAGGATCTTCTATTTTTGGCTTGCAATCATCCAGAAAATAGAGGAATTCTGACAAATATGGAGGAATGGCCTGAATGGATTCTGGAGGTCCTAATCTCAAACTATGAGGTAATAGTTTAAAAAGTTCTTATCTTTCCCTTTCTTACTATCCTTCATTTCTCTTTAAAAAATTTAACACCCACACTTAATCCTAATCTCAAATGTTTATTTCACTCAAATCCAAGTATTCAACAGCTATAAGCTGTGACTAAAAACAACTAAAATAGAATATGTGGATTTCTCCCTGTTAATTCCTCTCCCATGGTAACCAGAGTGCTGTTTCTTATCTTCAGTCAGAGATGGTTGTTTAGGTATATTTCAATTGACCTTGAGTTGCCAGGAGGAGAAAATATTGCTCGACACTACTGCTAATAACAAACAAATCCAATGGGCTTATAAAACCAGATTTATGTTGGAAGCCACCTGAAAGACTTCATTCCTTTCTAACCAGCTCAAGCTTCATGTTTCTCTGTCCATGGAAACTGCAATTCCATCCCATTGTTTATACCTCATGTTAAATTTCTACAGAGATTTCTGTGAATTGCTCAATGGTCTTGGACTCGGCATACTAAGTTTATATACATGGAAAAATATATTTGTAAGAATAATAAAGAATTGGATTACTTTCTAAGATCCTAATGTTCCCAATTCTTCATAAATTCCTTTTGCTTCCAAAGCTATAATTACTCCGTTATCATTTCCAAAGCTTGGAGCATATAAGTCATATACGGTGAGCTTGTTACAAATATGATAAACCCAAATACCATTGAGAGAAATAAATGATACACATATCTATACGTGTGTGTTAAGATCTCATATCGATTACAGATATGACCAAAGTAGAGCTTATAAAGGCTTGGACAATTCTCACCTCATGAGCTAACTGTTGAGATTAAGTTGATATGAGAATAATAGAGTTGAGAAAATGAAAGGAAATTGTTTAGAAAGTTTTTGTATATTCATTGAACGAGAAAAGTTACACTTTGATATTACAAGCTCAGTATTTATAATGAGAGAACACAAGAAATCGTAAAACTAACTACTGACTTCTAACAAACTAGTGACAGCTATCACTTAACTGCTGGCACTTTATTCTCTTATTCAGAGTAATACACTCATATCTTGTATACCCCCCACAAGCTCAAGGTGGGTGAGAAGCAGAAGCTAACTCCCACTTTGAGCTTGGACCTGAGCTGAAGAAAATGAGCAGAAGACAGCAGTTTGGTGAGCAAGTCAGCCCACTGATTTTGTGCAGGAATATGAGCAATTTGAAGTTGCCTAGCAAGAACCCTTTCACGAACAAAGAACAAGTCAGTTTCCATGTGCTTAGTATGCACATTAAAACAGGATTATGCGCCAAGGCAACCATACTTTGATTGTCATAAAACACCACAGGAGAAACATATTTAACACAAAGTTCTTGTAAGAGAGTTTGAATCCATAGCAGCTCAGCTGTAACAAGAGCAATACTGCGATATTAGGCTTCAATGCTGGAGGGAACAACAATGGGTTGCTTACGAGACTACCAAGATATAAGATTGGAGCCAAAATAGATAGTGGCACTAGAAGTGGACTTGTGATCATCAGGATCAGCCAGCCCAATCAGCATCACAGAATGCTTGGACAGGAAAAGGCTGATGCAGAGAAGCAGGAGAAAAGAGGAGACTCGAGTTCAATGTGTCTTTAAGGTATCTGAGAATCCTCTTGACAACTACCCAATGAGACTCAAGAGGTGTCACCATGAACTGACAGACTTTGTTGACAGAAAAATTGAGTTAAGGACAAGTGATAGTAACGTACTGTAGGGCCCCAACTACAAATCTTTAAAAGGATGGATTAGGAAGAGGATCAAAACTAGATTTGGATAACTTGGTACCTATGATCAACGGAGTGGAGATGGATTTAGCATCAAGCATGGTGGTCTTGCCTAGGAGATCCCAAATGTACTTACTCTGAGTAAGCAAGAGAGGACCATTTGACTGGTGATGAATCTCAATGCCCAAAAAGTAATCAAGAGCACCCAATTGCTTCATACTAAAAACATACTCCAAGTGATGAACAATGGAGGCAATGACTATAGATGAGCTACCAGTAAGAATAATATCATCAACATACACCAAGTGGTAAACAACAATACTGTTGTGTTGATAAATGAGCAGAGAAGGATCACACTTGTTGTCCTTGAAGCCATATTGAAGAAGAGTCTGTTTTAATCTATCAAATCACTGTCAAGGAGCCTATTTAGGTCCATAAAGAACTTTCTGAAGCTTGCAAACCAAAGAAGAATCACTGTTCTTAAAACCTGGGGCTGTTACATAGAAATTTCCTCATGAAGAATGTGTGGTCCAACAATCCCAGACTCAGACCTGATTTGCACAGGATGAGTTTTGACAAATAAAGCAAGACAAGAGAATGAAGGTGATAGAGAGGAGTCAGATGAATCCAAGGAAGGTAAACTAGTGATAGGATCAGACTAAGAAGCAGACTCAACAGAGGTTGATTGAGTAGGAATGACAGGAACAGTGACTTGGGATATGAGAGGAATAGTGGTTGAGGGTAAATGTGTTTGGGGTGTATGGTAGAGGGAAAAGAAGAGGAGAAGAGTTCTTTATGAGGAAATTTATTTTCGTTGAACAAAACATTTTTAGAAATGAAGCATCTATCAGTATGAGACAAACAAATATACCCATTATGTGAATTTGAATATCCCAAAAAGACACATTCATGAGACCAAAAATCAAGTTTATGCAAGTTGTATGGACAAACCAATGTAAAACAAGCACAACCAAAAACTTTAAGAAAGTGATAGTTAGATGACTGTTTGAACAAAACAGTATAAGAAATTGAAGAATTTAAGGCTGTTGCGGGAAGTCAATTAATAAGATAAACAACAATAAGAAACACACAGTCCCAAAATTTTAATGGAAGGGAAGCATGACTTACGAAGACTAGTTTCAACTATATGATGATTCTTGCGTTCAACTACACCATTTTGATGGTGAGTGAGGGAAAATTGGATGATGAACAATGCCCAAGCAGTAAGGTATTTTGTAAAAGGCCAAAATTCATCCCCCAATTAGTTTGAATGGCTTTAAGAGGTGTTCCAAATTGCAATTCAGCCATAGATTTAAGCTGTTTGAACACGTGAAAAGCATCAGATTTGTCCTTTAAAAGTTATGTGCAAGTAAAACAGGAGAAGACATCAACAAACATAATGTAGTAGTGAAAATTTTGAGAGGAAACCATGGGAGAGGGCCCCCGCAGGTATCTGTAAACAAGATCCAAAGGCATAATATAAAAAATAGAGGAAAACGTAGCAGTAGTATGATGAGCTTTTCCCATACAACAAGCATAACTGTTTTTATTTGAAAATGGTATATTACAATGTTGAAGTACAAGTTTCATAGCATTGCTATGTGGATGGCCTTGTCTCAAGTGACAAAGAAATTCAGAACTAGGGGAAGCAGATACATTTGAAACAATAGTACTATTATTATAAGTGGGAGACAAAAAACACAAAGACTTGGATATACGTTGCAACCACAAACTAGGAAACTTGTAAAGCCCATCAAGACCAATTGTACCATGAAGGAAAATCTCATGATTGGCTTGAGATTTGACAAAACAATTGTCAGCATGAAACTCAAAAAACACATAATTGTCCTCAGCAAACCTACTCACTGATTAGATTTTTGGTAATGCTAGGAACATGTAGAAGATTATGAAGAAACAAAGTAGACCCAGGATTAATAGGTGACTGAAATTGAGAGGAACCAAAAGAAGAAATGTGCAAACCTAAGCCATTGCCAATGTAGATCTAATAAGGTCCTTCAAAATTGGTAAATTGCTGGATGTTTGTGTGTCAGGAGTCGCATGAAATGTAGCTCCAGAATTAGGAAACCAGATAGTCGAAAGGGCATAATTGGTTTAGTCACCATAGCACTTGGTGCAACATTAGAATTCATCTGTGGCCGAAACTGAATAGAAGCTTGGGGAAAAGCATGAACCTAGGTTGGAACATTATTCAATGCCAATGTACTGAAAACTTGAGAATTACATCTAGTATTGTCATAGTCGCTACTGTAATAGTGTTGATTTGCTGAATTGAAGCTTGTGTTTCCAAAATTTGGAGTAAATTAAGGCTGATAGTGAGGGTTATATCGGTGATAGTATGAAAAAGCTATGTGACCAAAGCAGAAACATACTTCACACTGAACATTCAAATGATCATCATTACTACCAAGTCCACGACCACCTTTAGCACCATGACTGCAACCTGGACTATGAAAATCAAAGAAATCATCAACTTGTTCCTAAGAAAGATGAACCTATGACCAACATGGTGTGACATGGTTGGAAAATAACCTTGTTCTTTAAGCATGTGATCAGGGGTTCGATCCCTAGTCGGAATGTATGGAAAAACATATATTAGGAGAGATCAACCCTTAAATAGATCTCAGTACCTCGATGGATTAGTCCTTAGCTCTCAGTCGAGGGATATTTGAATTTAGAAAAAAAAAAAACGATGAACCTATGCTTAAGGTGGATCAAAATTTTTAGTTGAGGTTGAAGCAATTGCATCTTTAGCAGTAGTGAGATTCATAGACAAAGATTCATTGACTAATTTCTTGCGAAACTTCTATAAATCTCATGAGCTAGGAGAAGAGCTGCAACTGCCTCAATTGGAAGAGGCTCAAATTTTCTTTCAATAACAGAAATCACTGAACTAAAATCTTGCAAAAGTCCTTCGAGAATAACATCAAGTAGCGATTTGATCTGAAGGAACTCCGAAACAGATCGATCATCAAGAGTCATTGCGTAAAGCAAAGTTCGTAGTTGACGAGCTCGTGCATGAGTTTGGTTATGAAAATAGTCATGTAATTGTTCCCAAAGTTCATATGAAGGAACACATCCTAGCATGCAATAGAGAATTGAAGGAGAAAGTGACTATTAAAGC
Source organism: Pachyrhizus erosus (assembly GCA_026544285.1). NCBI lineage: Eukaryota > Viridiplantae > Streptophyta > Magnoliopsida > Fabales > Fabaceae > Pachyrhizus > Pachyrhizus erosus. The sequence goes on along the minus strand of JAMLFT010000034.1, from coordinate 44,820 downwards.
CACAACAATAGCATCTGATCCTGCTGTTCCCAAGTAACATACGTAGGATTCAGAACTCCAGCATCATGATTTGCTTGCGATGCAAACTATAGTAGAATATCAGGAGAAACTACAAAATAATGAAGTCAATGCGCTTTGATTATTGGTTTGACTTGCTAGCGCCAAAGAAGAAAATTCTTATCATCAAGTTTCTTGGAAATGGCATGTGAAAAGGTTACAAGAGTAGAAGAAGTCGTTGTTGTTCATAGCAATAGCCAAGAAAAAGAGGAATTGTTCATCTAGGGTTCATCTAGGAATCAAAGGTTCTAGATACCATAATAGATTTGAGAAAAAACGAACAGAAAATGTTTAGAAAGATATGAGGAGAGTTATAGCCAAAATAGAGCTTATTAAGGCTTGGGTAATCCTCACATCATGAATTAGGCCGGAGCAAATTCTTAAGAATGTATATATATGTATATGTATTTATATAGAAGATGTATCTAGTGAGGAAACTACTTTTATATAAGAGTGAGGAGTAAATTTTGACCATATAACCATACTTGGATATGTTACCCAAATAGCCAATTAAACTTAAGAGGGGGGATGGGTTTATTGAATTGTTTTACAAACTTTATATGAGAGTGAAATAAGTAAATTAAACTTAAGATGGCTAATTGGATATGTATACAATTCAATACATGTCAACTTCTTGTGTAATATTATTCATGCTACACATGTTTTGCTTTAACAGTTGGGTCCAAGCAAATCATCTGATTCGACAAGCCTTGGGGACATAGAAGACCTTATATATAAATTCCTTGTTATCATGCTAGAACATTCAATGCGCCAAAAGGATGGATGGAAGGTTGATGTTTATTTGCATTATTTACTTCCTATTCTAGGTGATGCATTTTCATGATATCCTGTCTACTGCCTGCTCACGCAATAGTTTGCTTGTTAATATTTTTATATTAATTATTTGTTTCTTTGGTTGGAGTTGTAATTAATGAAGGTCAAAATATTAAACAAGACTTGAACATGGAATTAATTTTGCAAAGAATTTTTGTTTGCTTGAATTTCATATGGCTTTTTATAGAGCCTGATGGCTTATTTGTTCCAAGTAGTGAACCCCACCTTGCGAGATAAGGTTCGGTTATTGTTGAGTTTCCTATATGGAATGTAGACATATAAATGATCCTTTTCTTTGTTTTATTTTGCTTTTATTTTTATTTAAAAGGAATTTGGTTCAGTAGTAAAAAAACAGAAGATACTACTAGGGTTGGTGATGCCATGATGTCTTGGATGCCAAGAAACCAAATAAAAATTAGAAGCGAAAGTGGCTGTAAAATAAATCATAGCTGTCTTATTTCATAACATTTCTTGGACCATGTGATTAAGAAAGCATTATCAGAAATAATATATTAAACCTTTGGACTAAGTACATATATATGAACTAGCAAAATATAAATTTTAAATAATTTTTCATGTCTTACATATCGCATCACAAAATTGTGGTATTTGAATTTAACCTGGAATTTCTATATGGAGCGGCAATTGAATACTGAAATTTTGTGGAATATTTTAGTCATTATGTAATATCTGTGCTGGAATTCCTATTTGTTTGCTTGCTTGATTTCTGCTTTTACAAGTTTCATTCACGCTTCTTACTGTTGCTCAATTTTTGTAGGATATTGAAGCAACAATTCATTGTGCAGAATGGCTTTCTATTATCGGTGGATCCAGCACAGGAGAACAGCGAATTAGGTAAGTTTATAAATCCATTATGATTCAATAAGCTCCCTTATTCTATTATTATGCATTCAGCTCCATCATGGTAGTCTGTTCCTTTTGCTACTTGATACTGTTTGACAGTGTTTCTGAACTAAGCATTATACTACATCTTATTATAAAAGCATGTTTGTGATATTTGGAGCTATGACGAGCATGCAGAGCTATCAAAAGCTTTGGAAGTGACTGCTTTTTTATTCACTTTTTGAGCAGAATTTTGGAAGCTATTAAATTATCTTATTTCATTGTTGCTAGTGAAATGAAAATTATATTTTTTCAAAGGACAAAATTTGAAATTGAAACACAACTTATCATTGCAATATATGTGCCAGGGTTGTGAAGGTAGTCCCAAGGTTAACTGAATTAAAGATATTCTGGACCTTGGGTAAATTGTAAGTTTCACTCAAGTTTAGATCAGGTGTTGGTATGTTCTAAAATTGAACAAAAATATGCAGACAATCTCAGATCTTTGTTCCACATTGACAGGGAACCCAATGAGGAAGAATTTTGTCTGACATACAGGCGTGAATAACAGATGTTAGTAGCATTAATGATAATGGATGAGCAGTTCTTCAAATAAGACTTCTCTACACTATTATTAAGCCAACATGTACTCCTTTATTTTCTTGTGGTTTTTCTTACTTTCTCCCTTACAGAATACATTTCCCTTGATCCTAGTATAGCTTTGTAGAAAAAGATTATGAAAAATTTTGGGGAAATCATTTACAGGCTCTTTCTATTCTACCATATTATTCCCTAGTCTTGATACAAAGTTAATGCTGAAGATATACTGTTTTTCTTGTCATGATTTATGTGATCCTTCTTCCATGGTTCATGTATTGAAGACGTGAAGAATCGTTGCCTATATTTAAGAGAAGACTCTTCAGTGGCTTGCTGGACTTTGCTGCTAGAGAATTGCAGGTCCAGGTACATATTGTTTCCAATCATTATTGATTTTCCTTATGAGCAGTTTCATTTATGCCAGCCATCACAAGATAATGTTGTCCTTTTTGTCTTCTGATGTCATTTCCCCTTTATTCAATTTTGGTTATTAATGTGTATGCTCATCTAGAAAATAGAATCTCTCGACTTATACCTAGGCACACTTACAAGAATAAGGACAAATGCAATTATACATATTTCTTGTTGTTTGTTGAAAAGAGTGGAAGAAAAACCGAAAGAATGTTTACATTCAGATTTTCCTTACTACAGACTCAAATTATTGCTATGGCTGCTGCTGGTGTTGCATCTGAGGGTTTGTCTCCAAATGCTTCCAAGGCAGAGGCTGAGAATGCTACTCACCTATCTGTGGCTTTAGTGGAGAATGCCATTGTGATACTTATGCTTGCTGAGGAACATTTACGGTCACAGAGCAAGCAATCCTCTTCTTCACGTGCTGCAGATGGCTCTCCATCTCCCCTCTCTCTCTTTTATCCAGCTCATTATAACTTAACACCATTGTCACACACAAGTGCAGAATCAACAGAAGTTAAGGGTGATCGCACATCATCATCTAGCAACACTGGTGGAGTCTCTATTGATGTATGCATATATAGTAATTTAAAAGTAAACATGCATGCATGGCACGTTTCATAAACACAGTAATTTGCTCTCCAATGCTGTTCTTGCCATTCCTCAAAAATTCATGCAATAATTGCATACCATTCTATTCTTTATAAGCCTTTTCTAATATAAATAATGATGATAGGTTGCTTATATAAGTTTAAATTTCTATTTTTACAATCTATTTTCTCCTTAAATATCCATCTTTTGGCCAGGTCCTTTGGATTAAGAAATTTCTTTTTCCTATCCATTTAATTTTTATGGCCCCTATCTCTCTCTCTCTCATAATCTTGCATATGTTTGTTTCTATATTGTTGAGACTTAAGTTGTCAAACTTTTAGGTACTTTCTTCAATGGCTGATGCAAATGGTCAGATCTCTACTTCAGTTATTGAAAGGCTCGCAGCAGCAGCTGCAGCTGATCCATATGAATCTGTTTCTTGTGCTTTTGTATCATATGGGTCCTGTGCTAAAGATTTAGCTATTGGGTGGAAATATAGAAGCCGTTTATGGTATGGTGTTGGCCTTCCATCAAATACAGCTTCATTTGGTGGTGGTGGGAGTGGATGGGATTTTTGGAAGTCTTTATTGGAGAAAGATGCCAATGGCTACTGGCTTGAGCTTCCTTTGGTGAAGAAGTCTGTGGCAATGCTGCAAGCATTGTTGCTAGATGAATCTGGGAACGGTGGTGGTCTTGGTATAGGGGGAGGGTCAGGTACTGGAATGGGAGCAATGACTGCATTATACCAGCTTTTAGACAGTGACCAGCCATTCTTGTGCATGCTTCGGATGGTTCTTCTATCAATGAGGGAAGATGATGGGGAAGACTGTATTCTGACAAAATCTGTAAGTATTGATGGTGCAATACCTGAAGGAAGGAAACTACAGTCAGATCTTTTGTGGAGGTAAAACAACTTCTATGATCTGACTTATTTCAAGCCCATTTATTATTCCTTGAATGATAAATTTACCATTACCTGTAAAAGTTCCATTGAGGTTAGGTACATTGACATTAGTTTGTTTTTCCCTAGGGTTGCCCAGTACTTAAGATGTACTTTTTTCACCCAGAAAGAGATGGATACAATTAGTTCAAATAGAAAATATCAGTATGACATAACTCTCGCTCACAGCTGAGTCTAAAGCATAGGACACATAACAAAATAGTCTTAAGAAAAAATTAGGGAGTTATTGGTTTGTTATCTATTTTAATTTTCAATTGATATCTTTCATTAATCATTCTTATTTTCTATGTTTTTGTGAAGGAAATGATGAAAGACGTTTCCTTCTTGATACTTTGACAATAGGAAATAGAATAAAAAAAGTGACATTTTTTGTAATTACTAATGAAAAAATACTGACTGGGATCTGTCAAATCCCCTATGAGAGTGAAATGGGCTTACAATAAAGAAGCTCATTGATGGGGGATTGCTAAGTCAGTTAAAATACCACATGAAAAACAGAAAGAAACCAAATACTACCTCATATATCCTCTACCTTATTGTTATCAACTTCTTTTTATATATATTTTGTGAGTCCCGAGCATTTAAACTTATAAAGGTAACAAAATACTGTGAGGTAAAAATGGCATATTAGGGATTTGGGTTGAGTGAAGTGTGTTCATTTTTGTATTCTCCATCACATTTCCTTGGTCAAATATTTGGTTGTCGTCTTGCCTGTGGAAGTTCCCTGTGCCTTTTGTTCCTACATTTCTGCAATATTTTCACTGCATTTCTTGTGCTTGTGCCCTTCAGTTTCACACCAATGTATTTGGACATGAGATATGTAAAATTGCTATCCATGCTGTTGAAGTTACAATGTTTTACAGAGAAAGGAGAGAAGATGAATCTGTATTAGCATATGTTATTTAGTGTCATGGGTTACAGCATGTGTACCCATATATATACAAATAAAATGCTATATAAAAGTTAATTAAATGATGAACTAATCTTATCAAAAAAAAAAAAAGGCAAACTAACCTTATCTAAAAGACAAAATATAAACTAAAAGATAAGTTATATATCTATTCACAATCGACTCTCCCCCTAAGGCTGAAGCATATATATCAGAAGCATCAAGGTTGTTACATATGTAAGTTATCCTAGGGGATATGACAAGAAACTAATCCTAAAGGATAATCTAAGATACACTAAGAGAATAAACTAATCCAAAGAGGCAATGTAAGATATTAAGTGATAAAAAGCCAGCAAGTCAGGTGCGACAAACAGATGTTGACAAAAAACTAAGGGTCAGCACTCGCTCTAGTAGTTGAAACCCTTAAAGCACTCCTTGCAGCCACTCTTGAACAGAAGGATGATTGATGGCCTCAAAATACTACACAGTAGGCCAGCACATAAGCTAAGGTTTATGTACCTAATGGAATGAAGACATGACAGTAGTAACAATAAGAGATAGAGAATGAACATGTCAGTAAAATACAGGATAGAAGAGATGAAACACACTAGTAAATGCATGGAGGAGATAAAACAAAAATATAGTTCTAATTGGGAACTCGACAGTGGAATAATGATGGACAAGTCACAGTGGATGGTATCGCTCTGATACCATGCTGAAGTTACAAAGTCTTAGGGAGAAAGGAAAGAAGATAAATCTGTATCACATGCAAGGTTTTTCTTTGCTTTCTTTGAAACAATGGTTTAGAAATTTAGTTCACAAAAAACCAAAAAATGGTTTGGAAAGTTATAAGTCTGAAACAAACTGAAGGTATTGCGAATGGGTTATGTCAGAATATTGGCAAAATGTCCTTAGAAAGATAGAACAATTCATAATAGATTATGAGATAATGAAATAAGGAAGTAATCTGTACAGGAAATCTTAATTGTGCCCTGTAACAAGAACATTATCCTTTTCTAATGGATTTTATTTTATCTCTAGTAAACTAACTATTTCCTTACTTGATTGTCTTAGGAGTCTAGTATTTAACTTTATTCCTAGTATAAATAAGGGTTAGTGCTTTGTCCATTGTATCATCATATCATAGCATACCATATTAATGTAATATCATTTTATTTGCAGTCTATAGTATATCTTTCTCCTTTTTACCTAATTTCTATAATTTCAACTAGTTCATGTTGTCTTATTTATTAGTTTATTATTATAACTTGACAGTGTCCTCTCACCAATTCTCAACATGCCAGTTTCTGATTCTAAGAAACAAAGAGTATTGGTAACATGCTGTGTGCTTTATTCTGAGGTTAGTATTGCCTTCTTTTAACATTTTTCTTCTTGCTTATTGTGTCATCCATAGTATTTATCATTTGTCTTTCTTTTGTGAATAATCATTGTAGTCACCATAATACAATATCTGGTTAGGTATACCATGCTGTTAGCATAGACCGGAAGCTTCTTCGTAAAAAGTACCTTGAGGCTATCATACCGCCATTTATTGCTGTCTTAAGGAGGTGGCGCCCTCTTTTGGCCAAAATTTATGAACTTGCAACTGCTGATGGTTTGAATCCTCTTATGGTGGATGATCATGAACTTGCTGCTTATACCGATTCTGTTGAGGTAGTTTAATTTGCTTAATTTATATTGCCCAAAAAATAATCTATACAACTTTAATGTGAGAAGAAAAAAACAGTTTTCAATTCTTTTGGTAATGATGCTTAACCTTTATCTTTTCAAATTCTCCAAAACTCTTTAAATTTTCAAATATCAACTTATCAAAGCATTAAAAATATCAAAATTTCAATTTCCACAAAAAGATTAAACCCCTATTCACGTGTAATATTTTGTATTTATGTGTATTTATGAGTAGAGGAAAATAGACATAATAAAATATACCACTACGGAAGATACATTTATAAATATACCATTAAGGGTCCTTGTTTATCATTTCACCTTGACCCACAAAATGTCTAGATGAGCTTGGTTCCACCTGTGGGTCTAAATCCTAGGATAATATCCATGAGCCCATCTTCCTCTAAATCTCCATGCAAGAATCCATTTTTGACATCAAACTAGTGTAGTTTTCACCCAGAATGGATAGAAAGAAAGAGTAAAACGATATTGATTACTCAGATATCTTTACCCTTGCAGCGAAGTTAAACACGATTAGAGTTCTTTTGTCATTAGTTGCAAATTTAGACCAGCCATTAAAGCAGCTAGATGTGAAAAATGCCTTTTTAAATGAAGATTTGGAGGAAGGTTTTAAATCATATTTTAATAAAAAAGTATGTAGGCTTCAAAATTCTCTCTATGGATTGAAACAATCACCTAGAGATTGGTTTGAGAGATTTGCCATGTTTGATAGGAAGCAAGTCTACATTTAGTGTCAAAGTGACCATATAATGTTTGTAAAACATTCTTCTAGAGGAAAAATAGTTGTGTTAATTGTTTATGTGGACAAACTTTTAATTATCATAGATGATTTCAATGAAATAAATAAGTCAAAAGCTTCTCTTGCAATTGAGTTTGAGATAAAAGACCTCGGTTTAAAATATTTTTTGGCGATGTAGATTGCAAGATCAAAGAAAGGAATTGTTGTAGCAAAGAAAGTATATTCTAGATCTTCTCAAATAAACTAGGAAGATGGATTGCATTGCAAGCCAAATGAAACTCTTATTGTTGGCTAACGCAAATCAAAACAACTGCGTCAAAAATTTATCCATCACCAGATTCATGTGAAAGAGCATAACCCGTGTTTAGTATGTTACCTCTTGTAGCGTGACAAACATTGACTTTCAATAAATCACATAGTTCAATATTAGTGACTAGACCTCTACGAAGTCCACAAGAGCAAACTCCTCTATCATCTCATGATTAAGGAAAGGAGAGTAGTGCTAGCTATTGTGTGCTCAAGAAGGTTGATGATGGCTAGGATTTCTCACACACACTACATTTAGTAAGCGGCAATAGTCGTGTATACCTCTATGCCTTAAGCATTGCCTATATATAGAAGCTCCTTGGGATTTTATCATAGCAATATCGAGGCTTTTGCGTCAAGAGTCTGGTCCATCAAAAGCATAACATATATTTCTTGTGTTAAGATTTTCTTTTGATGGGTTTATACATTAAAAGCTCAACTCAAAAGAAATATCACAATTATATTTAATATTTCTTTTTCTCTTTTAATTTGTTCTATGTGTGTAATCCTATAGGTTCTCATAATTATGGGCGTCAATATTAAATATCTAATGCATAAACCAACACCTATAGATTCTACCTAAAAGCTTGGAAGTGAAGACAAAGGAAATCCAATGGATACAACACGATACAAAGGTTAGTGGGTGGATTGATTTATTTATCTTATACCTGGCCAGACATAGCCTTTATAGGAAGTTTAGTGAGTCAGTTCATGCACTCACCATATGAAGGACACCTTGAGGGTGTTCATAGGATTTTAAGGTATTTAAAAAATGCTGTGGGAAGAGGATTATTTTTTAAGAAAACTGGGAATCAAGGCATTGAAGTGTTCACAGATGCAGATTGGGCTAGATCCATTATTGACTGAAAGTCAACATCTGGCTATTGTACATTTGTTTGAGGAAATTTGGTTACTTGGAAACCGAATGTTGTGGCTAGAAGTAGTGCAGAGGCTGAATATAAGGCAATGGCACAAGGAGTTTGTGAAATTTTATGACATAAAAGGATTCTAGAAGAGTTAGAACTTTCTATGACTCTTCCCATCAAATTGTACTATGATAACAAGGCTTCATTTACTATTTCCCAAAATCCAGTTCAATGTGATCAAACCAAGCATGTATAAATTGACAGACATTTTATAAAAGAGAAGTTGGATGCAGTAATTTGCACGTCACCTGCTCCTACTTCACAGCACATGGCAGACATTCTTACAAAAAGACTGTTTAGGCCAAATTTTGAATTGTTTGTCAGCAAGTTAGGCATGTTGTACATCTATGCACCAACTTGAGGGAGGTGTAGACAATTGTATGTACTTTTATTTTAAATTTAAATTTCTAATAGGGACCCTAGAAGATTTACATAGTTAAGATCAAAATCAGATTATTCAAAAATGATTCAGTTAGGTAAGAACAAGACCAGATTATGCAGATCTGATTTGATTCTCCTTTATTTTCTTCTTATCTTTGTATTTATTTTGTAAGCAGGGTGGTTAGGATTTCACCTAGTCATCACTGTCTATATGTCCTCGTGTAATTATGATCAATATACAAAAATGGAGATAATATTCTTCTCCTAAAATTACAAGAACCATCTGTAATTTTAACCTTTTTGTTACCTGCATAAGGACTATAAGAAGAAAATTTTGGACAATGTGTCATGTGGTTAGTAGTTCCAAAATCAATGATTGATGGAGCATTAGGACTCACTTTAGAACTAAGGAAAGCAGTGGACAGATGGATACGTTTTTGGGCTAAAGAGAAAAGGATGGAGAAACCGGCATATTGCAGAAAAAAAAAGTATACAAGTGCTCTAATTGCTCCTCTGTGAATGGAGTTAGGTCAGAGGTACTTTTCTGCTCCTCATTTTCAGAATTAGATAACTGAAATGCTAGCTGGTGCAATTGTTCCCAATCTAAGTGATTCTTCCTGTTCAGCTTCTGAATAAATTGCAAGCTAGAACTTGAAGATAGAACATCAATCACAGTGGCAGAGATTGAATTGCTGCCATTTGATAATGCCGGCAAGGTTGTTGTATTGTTTAAACCCCCTCTGCTTTCTCCCAATCTGGTTTACTGGCTTCTCTGGTCAAAGCTGTCTTCACCATGATGAATTGATCCCTAGATCAGAGCCATGAAGCTCTTATACCATGTAGTTTAAGAGACAAGAATGATTTTCTTATTCTTTAATTTACAAATAGTTATAATAAGAGTATAAATAGGCAGCATTGGTTAGAGTGATTATCTAACCAATTTGATTACAAAATAAATTAAATTGAAGTTAGGAAAATCAAGGATCAAATCATGTCAGAATCAGATCTGATTATAAGAAAAAAGAAGGATCAAATTAGATCTGATTTGATTATCAGATCAGAATCAGATTTTATTCAAGGATCAAATCAGATCATAATCAAATCTGATTTTATTCTATCCAAGTCTGAAAACAAAAATATTACTATGTCAACAAATTTGATACAAATCAAATCAAATCACACCACATCACATCAAATATATCTTATTCTAAGAAATGAAAATCAAACTAAATATAGGAATAAATCTTCAACCTAATTACAAGAATAAATTAAATTTTCTCTATCACATTTCAACACTTTCTGCTACCAACTTCAAATAATGAATTTGTCTTTAACTGAATCAAAAGTAGAACACTTGTATTTGTTTGCTTGTCACTCCAATAATACCTCTTCAACAAAGTTGAAGTGATGTGCTAATAAAGAGCTATTGTATGGTGCTAATATTCTATTCATTTATATGACTTTTGGTGCATTAACTTAATTATGCATCTTACATTTCTTTCAGGCTGCTCTTGATATGATATCTCCAGCCTGGGCTGCTGCTTTTGCATCTCCACCCGCTGCGATGGCATTGTCTATGATTGCAGCTGGTACGTCAGGTGCAGAAAGTCATGCTCCTTCAACAAATGCCCAGCTTAGGCGTGAAACCTCATTGTTGGAACGGAAACAAGCTAGGCTTCATACATTTTCAAGTTTCCAAAAACCGTTGGCTGTCCCTAACAAAACACTGCCCATACCAAAGAGCAAAGCAGCTGCAAAAGATGCTGCGTTGGCAGCTGCTCGTGATTTTCAACGGTTTTCAAGGATTGGTTCTGGAAGAGGTCTTAGTGCTGTTGCAATGGCTACATCTGCACAGCGAAGGAGTGCTAGTGATATGGAGCGGGTTAAAAGGTGGAATATTAGTGAAGCAATGGGAGTTGCCTGGATGGAATGTCTGCAGCCAATTGACACAAAATCAGTTTATGAGAAAGATTTCAATGCTCTGTCATATAAATTTATTGCTGTTCTTGTTGCCAGTTTTGCCTTAGCAAGGAATATGCAGCGATCTGAGGTTTGTTTGCTAATTGTTACTATGGTTTTCAGATTATATTGAGAAATTGTATGTTAAATATTTCTTTGTTGCCAGATTGACAGGCATGCTCGTGCAAATATAATATGTCGGCATCGTATCAGCACTGGAATTCATGCATGGCGCAAACTTATTCGCCAGTTAATTGAAATGAGAAGTCTTTTTGGGCCTTTTGCTGATTATTTGTACAGCCCACTTTGTGTATGTTATGATATGACTCTACATTCTTGTTACCATCTGATATTCTTTGTTGCTACTCCTCTATTTCTAGCCTTAAATTCTCTTTTGTAAAGTAAATGAAAAAACTCTTGGAAGCATATTACTTGATGTTCTCTGGTGTATATGCCTGGAAAAAAAATTTAAGAATTCAAAACCAACTAGTGTAGTCTTTTTGTGCTTTGGGATTTGTAAAAAAGTTGGATTGCTCTTGTGAGCTTATGCTCCTGTTTTTCTATTTATGTTTTCTTTTCCTTTTTGGGTTTTTCTTGGAGGATTTCTTATCTACCCAACTCATGCTTTCTAATATTAAAATCTTATCAAAATAATGTTTTTGATGAATCAATTCACCATGCTGATTCTTTTCTAATTTTCTCTAGGTTTTCTGGAAGCTAGATTTTATGGAAAGTTCTTCCCGGATGAGAAGATGTATGAGAAGAAATTATCGAGGGTCTGATCATTTAGGTTCTGCTGCCAATTATGAGGATTATTCAGGGGAGAATAATGATCAAAGCACTCCTGTTTTATCTGCAGAAGCAATTATAATAGAAGGTGTAAATGAAGATGAAGAACAGGCAGAAACTGAAAATTTGGATGTTAGGGTTGATGATATTGAAGACAAAGTAGAGAATCAACCTAGACTTTCGAAAGCAGCTGAGCAAATTGTACAAGAGTCTTTAGAATCCTCTGCTATCCAACTTGAAAGTGATAAGGGTGTTGTTCAAAGTTCTTCAGCCTTTGCGCCTGGTTATGTTCCAAGTGAGCTTGATGAAAGAATTGTTATCGAGCTACCATCAACAATGGTCCAGCCACTTAGGGTTGTACAGGGAACCTTCCAAGTAAGTTTAATGGTCTATTCCCTCCATTTTAAAATAATTGATGTCCTAGTATTAAAAAAGAAATCTTATATTGACTGATGCTTTTAGTTTTCAACAGGATATTAAAATTTTTATTCCAAGTTTGTCCCTAATAAATTACGTCAATCTAATGATTTTTTAGTACAATGTTTATCAATTTTTCAACCACCACCATTAATCATCCAATAGTTACAAGTTATGCATTTATAGAGAGTAAGAATATTTTAGTAAAATTATTTTAATAACTTGTTTATTGTTATTCTTCATATGTGTATGTATATATAAGTAAATTATTTCAATAGAGAGTAAGATAATTTTTGTGAGAGTTGTGCTTGTATGTATCTATTTCATTTTGTAGCCATTTTGGGAGCAATTGTGGAATTAAGAAGGCTCTTGGTAGAGAAGAGCAAAGTAAAAATTTAAAAAAATTGTTGGCGAGAAAAATAACATCAATATAAGATTAGTTGTTTTCTTAATTAAATAAATAATTTATTGAAAAATAGTCTTTGATATTTATTTACTTTTTGGTATTGATGGACACCTATAGTTTGGATCATGTTCCATTTGATTGTTGCCAAAAATAATCAAGAACTTGCAAGTTCAAAGTAGTTTTAATGTAGCTTTATGTGTGCTCAACATATTTTGCAATTAATAGTAGTTAGTCAAATGTCTTAGAAGTGTGTGGTTCATGTATCACATGCTAAAATGCATTTAATGTTCATGCGAGTGTTTAGGAAGTTACGTTGCCTATTAGAATCCTAGGGAATAGTCTCCACTAAGTTTATTTATATGGATGATATGCATAGTCTACTGTTGAGAAGTTGCCTTAATTGCAACAACCCCTAACTCACCTTAACTATAGCCTTGGCCGGGTGTGTTTAGTCCTACATCAACAAGCAATATGGCTTAAATAGAGATTATAAAGCTTTGGAAATCCTTACTTTATTAGTGAGTTCCATGGGGTTATATGCATCGCCACTCTATAAGCTCGTAACCCTAGGCATGAGGGGGTGTCTTAGAAAACCATCTAAATTGTAGTCAACCTTTCCCACCTTAATTGCAGCCTATCAAAGTTGGTTGTTAGTGTCTCAAAAAGAGCTACCCATAAAGGAGTTGATTAGAGTGCAACCAATAGGATATCGGCATCACAAGATTGAGATCTCACATTTACTAAAGATATGACAATATAGCCCTTAAAAGACTAGGGTGGTCCTCACCTTTCAAGTTGACTTTATAGAGTTGTCCTAAGCTCAAATTCTAAGACCTTCACAATGCATTCTACTTGTTAGATATATTTGTGATGGTTGTCATTTATCTATGATTGTTTGGGTGGAAAGGAAGTGAAGGGAAAAGAGAAGTTTGAATTTTTATCAATATGTCAAACTTCTTTTCTTCCATTCTTCAACTAATTAAACAATTAAAAAGAAATTATTTCCTTCCTAATTCTAACAATCCAAACAACACATAATTTAACTCAAAATTCACCTTTATTTTTATTTTCTTTATTTCTTTCTTCATTATTCATTCCTTCATATTTTATTTGGCATCCAAACAAAGTGTTAATCAAAACAATCAATATGGTAAAATTCAAATGGTGATTTTTCAACAAGAGTTAGAAAGGGTAAGACCTTCTCAAAAGCTTGGAAAAACCATAAGGTACTTGTACTTTGGCATATTCTAGTATGTTTCCACCTTCATTCGGTTTTAATCTCTCAAAAACATCTCCATCCTTTTGGATTCTTGATTTTCAAGCCACAAACCATTTGACTCCATTATCTAAATATTTCGCCATATATTCTTATTGTCCCAACAATAAAGAAATAGGCACTGCAAATAACACACTTGTAATAGTAGCTAATATAGGAAATATTAAAATAAATCCTTTCATAACCTTAAAAAATGTTTTTCATGTCCTAAAGTTACCCGCAAACATTGTTTCCATACACAAAGTTACAAAATACCTATCTTGCATTGTGATTTTTCACAATGATTATTGAGTTTTCTAGAACAAAGATTCAGTGAAAACAAATAAATGTGCCAGAGAAGGAAATGACCTTTACTATCCTGAGGAGCCTTGTTTGTTATGCGGCAAAAATCCACCCATCTCAATCTCGTGTCAAAGTCTGTTTTGTCAAAAAGGGAAAAGATTTTCCTTCTGCATTATCGATTAGGACATCCTTCTTTCGAAACCATCAAGGTTATGTTTCTATTGTTGTTTTTTGAGTTAAATTTTGCAAGTTTTCAATGTGGTGTGTGAAATTACAAAGCTCAATCACATACTTCTTTTAATTAAGTGACAAAAAAAGTACATCTCCTTTCTAGCTCATCCATACTAATGTTTAGGATCCATGTCCTATCCCAATTATTTTGGTGGCTCAATGGTTTGCCATCTTTTTTTACGATTGTACTTGAGCTATTTGAATTTTACGTCTTAAAAACCAATCTAAAGTGAATATTGCTTTTGAAATTTTCTTCTCCATGTTTGGTGTTTCCATATAAAGAATAAGGGTTGATAATGGAAAGTAGTATTTCAATTTAAGTTATTACACGTTCATGATTCTTCTTGTGTCAAAACACCTCAATAGAATGGGATTGTAGAAGGGAGAAATGGGCATCTCTTAGACCAAATTCAGACACTATTGTTCCAAAAAGAATTTTGTAGAGAGAGTGTTCTCACACAAACATATCTTTTTGATAAGTTAGCCTCTTGAGTCTTGGGATTCAAGATTCTTATGGAAATTCTCTCTTCTTTCTATCTTAATTTGTCCACTAATAATAATGTCACACCAAGGATCTTTGGATGTGTCTCATTTGTCCATGTTCATAGTCAAGGCAGGGGATAATTTGATCTTAGGGCCCTAAAGTGTTTTTGTTAGCTAGTTCTCCACTAAAAAAAGGATATTAGTGTATACCATCCTTTATCTAAAAAATTGTGTCTTGAGATGTAACCTTTCATGAAGATCATGCTTATTTCAAACAACCTTATCTTTAGGGGGAGCATTTAAAAGAAGATAAGGAAACTCAACTTGAAATTCTTGTCATTGCTTGCCTTGAGTTTACTGTTAATATACTTGATTCAAAACAAACACCTCTTCCATCCTCATCAGTTGAAAATGATCATAAAGTTAACAGATTTGAAAATACTTGGACCAACACGTGTTCAAGAGCCCAACCAAACTCCTTCACATCAAAATAATTATACAGTCCTTCAAAATGAAACTAAAATCCAAACAGTTGAAGATGACCTATATCTCCCCGCTGCAATTGGGAAAAGAACCAAAAAAGGTACACATAAAAACTTATACCCTCTCTCAAATTACCTTTCCCTTCAAAAATTCTCATCAACTTACAAAACCTTTCTTGTAAACCTAAACTAGACTTTGATCCCCTCACTAATTTTTTTGAGGCATTATCTAATAAAAGGTGGAAACAGGCCATGGATACTAAGATGGAGGCATTGGCATTGAAAAAAAATAAGACATGAGAATTAGTAACCCTATTAGAAGGAAAGATGTTAGTTAGTTGCAAGTGGGTATATACCAAGGTTGATAGAAGAATTATATTGTCTCTTATGGGATTGATTACTTAGAGATCTCTACATTTGTTGCACAAATGAATACAATCTAGGTAATATTGTCTGTTGCTACCAATTATGGTTTGGAATTACAACAATTTGACATGAAGAATGCTTTCTTACAAAGGGAGCTTGAGGAGGAAATTTATATGAAGGTCCTACCGAGATAGGAAAAAATGTCTTATATGGGTTGAAACAATCCCCCAAGCATGGTTTGGAAGATTCACTAAGGTTATGAGCATGGATTAGAAGATTTACTAAGGTTATTATGACAATCTCAAGGTACAAACAAAGTCAAGGAGACCATACTTTATTCATCAAAGACTTGACTTTAGGGGGAGTGAATGTTTGTTCTATATGTGGATGATATTATTATAGCAGGTGATTATTGGAAGGAAAAACAAGTCTTGAATGAAACTCTAGTAAAGGAGTTTAAGATAAAAGCTCTAGGAAGGCTAAAGTATTTTCTAGGAATTGAAATGTCTCACTCCAAGAAAGGAATTTTCATATCTCAATATAAATATGTCACAAATTTGTTCCAAAAGATAAACAAGCAAGGCGGGTCGTAAACCTATTAATACCACTATAGATTCAAGCCTTAAATTGAGCTATGCAGATGAAAGTGCAATGGTCGATAAGGAGATGTATTAGCATTTGGATGGAAAATTCACACAAGGTTAGATATTGCATTTGTTGTAAGTTTCGTTAATCAATTTATGCATTTTGCTTGAGAGAATTCCACTTATAGACCACTCATAGAATGTTGCATTACCTTAAAGTAACCCCAAGAAAAGGAATAGGAAAGCAATTCTTGAGGCTAACATTGATGCTACCTATGCAAGGTTAGTGATCAATAGGAGGTCCACTATTGGATAGTGCACCTTTCTTGAAGAAAATTTAGTAACATGGAGGAGTAAAAGATAAAACTATGTTGCTCGGTATAGTGTTAAAGCTGAGTTTTGAACTATGGCACAAAATATTTGTAAGATACTTTGGTTGAAAATTATTTTAGCAGACTTTTTAAGGTTAACTGGGATGGACCAATGAAACTACTATGATAATAAGTTAGTTGAGTAGACAAACACTTTATCAAGGAAAAACTCAAATGCAACTTGATTTATACTCCATATGTACCTTCACAAAGTCAACTTGTAGATATTCTTACCAAAGGATTATACAATTATAATTTTGAATGAATGGTATGCAAGCTAAGAATGGAAAACATTTATTCTCTAACTTGAGAAGGAGTGTTGAAAATAGGAAGGAGATAAGAGCTTCTTTAATGTTTATTTTTCCAAGTAGCCTAGATACCTAGGTTCAATGCATCTTAGGAAGTAGTGGTATCTTAATTGTTCTCTTGTAAATTGCTTTGGCATTAATTATATTTGTAATACTCTTGAATAAAAATAAATTTATTTTGATGGGTCGAAGACTCACTTAAACACATTCAGAAAAAATTTCTTTCTTGTTTTCTCACTATAGTTATATTTTCATATTTGAAAATTTTTCTAGAAGATTGGAGAAGATAAAGTCAAATTTGATTTGATCCTTGATCTTCTCCTATAATCAGATCTGATTCTGATTTTACTTGATCCTTAATTTTCTCCCATAATCAAATCTCATTTTGATATTATTTTATCCTTGACCAGTCAAAAAAGTTCAGGACTAAAAAGGGACTAAAAAGATAGTAACCTTTTCAGAATATATTTTAGATATTTGGTTTCAACTGAAATTCATTTAGAATGATAAAACATTACAAAGATTTGCAAGGATAATGAAACCTCCTTAAAGTCAGCAAAAAATGAATAACAAATAGTATATAAGCAGAGTAGGGCTGCACAATCCTTCAACAATTCTGTTAAGGAAACCCATTGAAAAAGCATGTTAAGAGTTGTGTTGTTATCTTTATTGTAGGAAAAATAGATGTAGAATATGAAATTATTTTCTTGGCTTAATATATTTCAATTGCATTAGTGTGAATTGCCATTGTCTTGATGTAGGTGACCAGTAGGAGGATAAATTTTATAGTTGATATTATTGAGATGAGCACCACGATGGATGGTTTGAAATTTGGTTCTGAGGCACAGGACCAAGAAAAGAATCGCAGCTGGTTATTATCTTCTCTTCATCAAATTTATAGTAGGAGGTGAACTCATTTTGTTGACTAATTATTATCTTGTTATTCTATTATATACACTTGTTATCATTTTTTGTTCTTATACATACATATATTGTAGATATTTTAGTATATGAAAAATATTTCTTTATACATTGATATTTATCTTTTTTTTATTGTTTCCTTATTCCCTTTTTTGGTTTACTTGTTTAGCCTATAAAATGATTATTAGAGCTTGTATTGAAAACATATTGTATATATCAAAGTTCCTTTCCTTTAACTTGGTATCCAAGCTTATCATAAACATTGTTGTTTGGCCTATCTGGCCACCTATTACATGTCATTATCAAACCACTTACAAATATCTATCCTAGCAAATTTCATGTTCAAGATGTGATGTGAGGGTGTGTGTATTAGAGATCTTACTTACATCAACCATTGATATGCCTAAAATAATATATATAAGTGGGAGCAACCCTTGCCTCATAAGTTAGCTTTTGGGATTGAATTAGGTTTAAAATCAAATTCTAAGATATATACATACATTATATATATTGACATAGTTGGTATTTGTGTATTAACAATAGATTTTTGTCAGTTTTAGTTGAACAATTAAAGTTGCAAAATTTGATTTGCTTTCCTTAAACTTTATTATTTGACATGATATAGTTTTGCTTCTCTTTGGTAGCATATGGTATCTTTCAAGGAGTATCCTTGATGAGTGTGCAAATAGATTGCAAAACTCTCTTCTACAAATGAAATCACTTTTCTTATGTTTCTTAACTAAGGAGGATATCCTATTTTCTTCCCAATACTGACTCTTTCTCCCTCTAATAAAATTATTTTATAAAATGAAAAATTACATTCACAAATGGGGAATCACAAATTAAAATTGTACATAATCAATCCCCTAATTATAGTAATTACATTCACAATCCTACTAAATTACAAATCATATCTAATAATATCATATACAGCCACACCAACAAGGACTTAGTATGCAGCAGGGCTTTCCAATCTCTAAAATTCTCAGATTACAATGCCCTTCAACCAACCATGAATTACACAAACAATAATAACAACCAAGTCTTTTCCGTTGGGTGAAGCCAGCAACATGGTCCAAACAATGCCATGATGTTATATATTTAATCTTGGGTAGAACATGGCAAAGCCAAAAAACATTACTCTATACCAAATCAAACTTGGAGGGAAAGAAAACCCTTAAAAAAACTCTTCATCCAAACACACCAAAGGACTACAGAAACTGCATATTACCATAAAAGCCCAATGTTCCTGGTTTGTTCAATTATGTTTCTATTGAAGTATCAAAGAATAAAAATTTCTCTCAAATATTGATTAGATGGGCACACTCAGGATGCATTTGGGTATTCCTAAATTCTTTGTTCAAATTGAGCCAAGGAAATTGTTAGCAATCTGTTGAGGAAGCTGTATATTTCCCTCTTTAGAAGTCCTCTTCTTCCCATATTGCTTAGCTACTTGATTTTTTTTCTTGGCAGTTTATTATAGTGAAAAGTTGTCCATACGGAGTGCATATTTTTAGTATACTGGATCTTGTCTATATGTTTTTAGTTTTTGTCATTAATTGGTTCCTATTACAGATATCTTCTTAGAAGAAGTGCACTGGAGCTATTTCTGATGGACCACCGTTCCAACTTCTTTGACTTTGGGGTATTAATTCCTTAATATGCCACTTTTGTTTCCTTTTATTTTATAGGAATATAATCTTCTTAAAATTGTAAATATAATTAATGCTGATATATTTCTGAACATCTATCTTACTGATGATTGTTAAATGTTGAAAACTTATAATCCTAGAACTTATTTTCCCTACCAAAAATTTCCTCCAGAGTAGTGAGGGGCGAAGAAATGCATATCAAGCAATTGTTCATGCTCGACCTCCATATTTAAACAACATATATTTAGCTACTCAGGTATTATCTTTTTTCATGAATTGTAGCCTTCAAAAATTTCTTTGCATCTGGGCCTTAGGGTAAAAATAATTTATTTTTCAGAGACCTGGACAACTTTTGAAAAGAACTAAGCTTATGGAGCGATGGGCTAGGTGGGAGGTGAGAAGTGTATCTTAACCCTAAAAGATATTTGTGGATGTTTGGATTTGCATGATTATTCGAAACCAGTTCTTTACTCATATTAAGCCGATTTCTCCCAAACTATGTTTGAATTGAAGCATAAAAGTTTATTATTATTTGTTTGTACTAAAGATTTATTCCTTGTTAGAAATAGCATATGTAGCACATCTATCACATGTCTAACTAGATTTCAAAATATGTAACATTAATAAGACTTTATTAGCATTGTTGGAGAACTAAAGCATCTCATCAGACAAATAAAGACAAGTTAGTGTATATAAGCATAAAGGGGTTTAATCTAATTGGTTCAAATCTTTTGGATGATACACTTTCTGTGCTTGCTATGCATCCAGTCCAATCTCGACTCTCTTATTCAACCTGAGCTACACATTCTAACATGCATTTATTATTGTACCCCACTCACGTGAATATAAATTCAATGTGTATGGTCTACATTAGACACCCAATTTCTCAAATTCTTTATGGTATTCATATTCTAAGCCAATTTTTTAGCAAACAAATGCGTTTTCTATTTTCTTTCTTCTAGAAAGTAACAACTCCTTCCCTGGTCCATTTTTCCTCCACCACCACACCCTTATGAGAATCAAATCTTAGAGGAATTTCCATGTACACCTCCTCTTCCAAGTCAGCATGAAGAAAAGGATTTTTAACATTGAACTATGGAAGGTCCCAGTCAAAGTGAGCGAGTAGGCAAAGGATAACTGTCATTGTATTCATTTTTTCTATAGGGACAAATGTATCCTCATAATCAATCCCATAGGTCTGGGTGTTATGCTTTGCGACCAATCTTGCCTTATCCAAGGTCCTATCAAATCTTTACTTCACAATGTATATCCACCTACATCCAATTGCATTCTTATCTTTTGGTTTGTCTACAATCATCAAGGTTGAATTTCTTTCTAAATGTCCTCATCTCTTCTTTCATGGCTCAAACCTAATTCTCATCTTTTAAAGCTTCTTAGATTGAGGTATGAAGCATACCTAATGTAAATACCTAAAGTGCAATTAATCTTTAAATGTATTTATTTAAAAAAAATTAAGATACTATTATTGTTATTATTTTAATTAGATATTTTTTTATTTATCATTTAAATAGTTTATACTAAAAATGTTAAAAAAATATTTTTTAAAAAATCTATGTCTATTTAAGATATTGCGAACCAACTATTACCACTACTTTACCCTTGAATTTCCCCAATAACATTAAGATCTGAACCGTCATTTTCTATGTTACCACTTTGTATGTCTAGAAAGAGTTGCAAACAACTCTCTTTACTGAATGAGAGTTTGAATAAGGTGGGTTGACCCACAAAAGTCCCAACCATAGATCCCTTATAATAATTAAATGAGTGGGTTGGGTTAAAAATATAATTTTAAGGCTGATGATTTTTGCATCCCTTGTTTAATAGTCCTACTTCCTAGTTTTTTTCTATTTTTCTTATAAAATTATCCTTAATGGAAATTTTTTTTTATTGTGTACCACTATATGTTTTCATTGTGTATGTGAACAAAATACACAATAAAAATAAATTTTTATTGTATATTTAATGAACATTTTTCGTTATATATTATAGATTGACACCCCTTGTGTCAATTAACTTTTCCATTGTGTATGTTGACCAAATACACAATGGAAATTTTTTGTTGTGTAATTTGTCTACATACACAATGAAAACAAGTTTTTGTTATGTAGTTAATTTTTTTTATTGTAAATTGGTTATCATTTTATTAAATAATTTAATAACTTTTTAATGAATAACTTATAAATAAAATTTAATTAATAAGTCAATTTTAGCATTTAATCTTTAGTTGTTTTAAATGCCTTTTATAGTTGAATAACTTGATAAATAATAAATTAGGCAAAAATATGAAACAAATCAAACTAAGTCAACATACTTGTAGAGTAGAAAATAAGTCTACATAACATGAAAAAATTCAAAGTAGTGAGCGAAGATGAAATATTACAAAATAAAATACAACATGAGATACAAAATAAAATAAAATAAAAACTGAAACATCATTTGCAAGTCTTCCACCTCCTTTAATATGTACATCCACCACTGTGCTTGACTATGTGAGTGTTAATAGGCACTCCTTGTAGGTAGAACTATCAATGTTAGGGGTAACCATACTCAAATCAACCATGGCCTTAAGATTCTTAGTCATCCTTTCAAATAACATCTACAAAAAATGAATATATTATGAAGGTTTGGTTGTTGTTCAATACATAAGGGAGAGAGATATGAATACTTACCTTACAATCATGAGAATTGCATGAAAAAGACTTTGGCTAATTGCCTCCAAGGAGTTGCACAAGTACTCTCCAAGGGCTTCACAAAGTATGTCCCTCTATTGGGCTACTAATGCATGGATGAGAAATATCGTGAAACCACTCCATGTATCCATCCATGCAATCCCATGGATAAGCCTAAGGCAAAAGTGCTCCTTTAAGTTCACTAAAGTCACATGTTATTACTCTTCCATTTACACTATCATTTTCCTATTTTGCTTTAATAATTAAAAATGTTTGTTATTTTATTTCCTTTTGTCAGAAACCGTTAAGCTATGTGTGTAATTTGTTATATGGAAATTAAATGATATGGAAGAGGAGGGAGAGAATATTCTAGAATTATGTTTTTTCTCTCTGTCCCTTCTGGAGGTTCTTCCTGGTCTCGAACTCAGGAAAATTCTTCTGTGATTCACTTTTCTATCAGATAATGTGCCGAAGTGAGAGTTGCCAGTCGTGACTCCTCTATGTATCTCCCCACCTGCTCGTCCTTAAGCATGGTTAAAATATTGGTCCTGTGACTGACCAGTTTCACTCCTCGCGATTCAGACTTAGTTTGGTAATACAATTTTGCTTATTAACATTGATTTTGTGGTGCCCTTGTGCAGATCAGTAATTTTGAGTATCTAATGCAACTCAATACATTGGCTGGGCGTAGTTATAATGATATAACCCAGGTGATCTTTGTTACTAATTTTTTTTCTTTCTCTCATTATAAACTCTTTTATCTTATCGTGACGTTGTTATTTATTTTATCATTATTTATTTTTGGCAGTATCCAGTTTTCCCCTGGATTCTTTCTGATTACAGTTCAGAGCGCTTGGATCTTTCTAATCCTTCTTCTTACCGGGATCTTTCAAAGGTTATCATGAATGTTTCTTTGATGAGTTCAAGGGAAAATATTGTTATATTTTTTAAATTATTAATGCTTTTGATATGATACAGCCTGTTGGAGCACTGAACCCAGATCGTCTGAAAAAATTTCAAGAGAGATACACTAGCTTTGATGACCCTGTCATCCCTAAATTTCATTATGGATCGCACTACTCAAGTGCAGGAACAGTAGGTCCCCCCCCCCCCCTTCCCCTCTTTGTTTTTAACTCGGGTAATTTAGTATGTAAACTGTTGATGCTGGAT
Source organism: Pachyrhizus erosus (assembly GCA_026544285.1). Classification (NCBI taxonomy): domain Eukaryota; kingdom Viridiplantae; phylum Streptophyta; class Magnoliopsida; order Fabales; family Fabaceae; genus Pachyrhizus; species Pachyrhizus erosus. Next base: position 21,191 of record JAMLFT010000034.1, on the reverse strand, counting down.
CTTTGGTTTATTTCCTTACTTTGTGGATTATATCATCCAATTAGTGAATAAAATATTGCTCTTCATTCCCCAGATGAAGCTTACGTGGTTAACTTCGACCAGATGCAAAGTTTGGTTCTTTGGCATAAACTCCCAATTTCAAATTTCTAAATGTCTTCTACTAAGTGTTACCTGTTCCAAACTACCTTCAATACATAAGATGCAAAATAAGTTTTGGTGTCGTCATGTCAGTTGGAAGCACCAACAGTGGAACATTTGAACCTATGTCATTCAAGAGAGAGAGGAGTATTGATTGATTTTGGGGCGGATGATTTTTAAAGGGAAACCATGTAGATTTTATAGCTAGGCTGTTTTAAATTGTCAATCATTTTTAGATAAAACAAAATGGCTTCTTTAAGTTTCCAACTAATACCAATCCAATTATGAATGCTTAAGACATTAAAATATGGTTGGTCTAAATTTAAGTAACGTCAATAAAGTCCAAATACAGGAAGACACCTCATTAAGCTGATAAACATAAGTTTTGTGCACTTTAAGCTTGGGCTGTTTTTTTTTTTTTCATTTTTTTCTTTACCTCTTGTTAGACTGTATTTTCGGCTTCTGCATTCAATTTTCGATTTCTTTACTGACTCATAGAATAAATCAAAATCATGATGATTTTTCTCTATTCTAAATTAGCAAAAGAAGAAATTACCCAGTAAGCAAATGACAGCATTTAATATATTTGCATTTTTCTTGCTGATTTTGCATCATTTAATGGTTATTATCTTTTACAGGTTTTGTATTATCTGGTTAGGGTTGAACCATTCACTACCCTTGCAATCAAACTACAAGGTGGAAAATTTGATCATGCAGATCGAATGTTTTCTGATATTTCTGCTACTTGGAATGGAGTTCTTGAGGACATGAGCGATGTGAAGGAATTGGTATGTGTTTACTAACTTACAAGAGAATGATTGGTTTTCTTGAACGCTTTTATATTAAATGTTTTTATTACTTGTATATTTTATACTTTTAGTTATCCTTAGAGGACTTCAATGTTTTTAGTACTTATATTGTAAATGCTTATCATGGTTTTCTTGAAACTTTTAGTTTAAGCTGCTTCTATTCTTATTTTTATCTCAACTTATTAGGTTCCTGAGCTATTTTACCTCCCTGAGGTCCTCACAAATGAAAATTCAATTGATTTTGGCACAACACAATTGGGAGAAAAGCTTGGTATACTCATTAAGATATTCTCCATTGGTTTTCTAAGAAGACATTGTGGTATAGTGAAATGCATATTAATACCTCTGCTTGTGATTTACCCATACCAGACACAGTAAAACTTCCTGCTTGGGCTGAGAATCCAGTTGATTTTGTGCACAAGCATAGGATGGCGTTGGAGAGTGAGTATGTATCTGCTCATTTGCATGAGTGGATTGACCTCATATTTGGGTAGGTTTTCTTCCTACTTTTCAGTTTCTCCCCTTTCTTTTGGTGCGTGCACCTTTTGTTTATTCATGATTTTCATTAAGTTTGCATTTCCAAAATAGATAACATTCCTTTTTAAATTTCCACTTTATTTTAATCCCTTGAAAATGAGTTTGACCATGCAGGTATAAGCAACAAGGCAAAGAGGCTATTGCAGCAAATAATGTTTTCTTTTATATTACCTATGAAGGGACAGTGGATATTGATAAAATTTCAGACCCAGTATGTCTCCGATGCATTTCCATATTTTCAATTCATTTGGTTGTCTGACTAATATGCAATTCCAAGCCCCAGAAACAAAAGACAAAAGGCTTTTGGGTCCAATCTAGTGATCTACAGTTTACTATAAAAAAAATATCACCCCTAGCTAAACTTTCATTGCTTGAGTACTTTGTAGGATGTAATAATTTTCCATATGTCTCACCCCTAGCTAGAGTTTCATTGCTTTTAGTCCTTAGATATTGGTTGTTTGCAAAATAGTCAGTTTTGGAATTTCTGTATGTTCTAACAAGTTTTCCTGTTAATGGGTCTTCAAAATCCCAAAAAAGAAGCTGCTTTTACATGTTAACTGTGCACCTGTCTCCTTCATAACATTCCATGTGTGTATTTCCCTTAGGGAGTGTGACGACCTATTGATGGATATACTAACCTTTAGCAGAAAATCTGGGGTGTTTTACATGTAACAAACCTTTAGGGACTGATAGTGCACAAGGTATATCTTTGAGGAACCAAATTGTGTGTTTACTCGTTTTCTTAATGACCAAAGAAAGCAATTTAATATTTTGCCCTTTTATTAGTAAAGGCAAGAAAAATTGAACTGTCCATTGATTCACAATAGAGCAAGGTTAGGTGTCGATCTATTTAAACATTTGTTACTGCTGATGGATAACTACTACTAGATTTTTCCTCTTTTGTTTGTAGAACTTTTATTCAGTACATATATGAATTTATTTGCCATAATTAACTATATTTTAATGGATTAGGAAAATTTTATGGCATAAAAAATGGAAAATTTTATAGACCATTAATTTTTAGGCTTAAATATCAATTTGGTCCCTGAAAAATAACACCCTTTTTGTTTTGGTCCTTAAGTTTTTTTTTTTATTTTAGTCCTTTAAAATTTTTTTGTTTTAATCTCTTTGTTAGGTGACAACATTAATGATGTCGTAACATGGACTTTGACAATTTAGTGACTTGTTATATCATTAAAGAGTCTGATAGGACTGTCATGTGTAATTTTGTTCAGTAAACTATATTTTTAAATCTCTAGTTGTTCAAAATTAATGTTAAATTGGTTAATGAAGGATTTAAAAACATAGTTTAACCAAAAAAAAAATCATACATGATTGTCCTATCAAACCTCTTGATGATATAACATGTAACTAGACTACTAAGGTCATTGCTATATCATCATTTAAAAGACAACAAAGACTAAAATCAAAAGTTTACTCGACAACAGAGACTAAAACAAAAATAATAATATTCAATTGACCAAAATAAAAAAAAATCTTAAGGACCAAAACCAAAAAATGTTATTTTTCAAATACTAAATTTATATTTAAGCCTAATTTTTATATCTCAACAAATAATTTATCCATGTTTCTGTAACTTATTACTTTCTTTTGTGCATGACAAGTAAAGGTGCAACAGCGTGCCACACAAGATCAGATTGCTTATTTTGGACAGACACCATCCCAACTTCTGACTATTCCTCACTTGAAGAGAAAGCCACTATCAGAAATTCTACATTTGCAGGTAACTTTGATTGCATTGGTTTGACAATAACACCTTTATTGATACAATTACTTCTTTCTTAGTAAGCATCTTTTTTTTATTTGACCATGCTGAGTAAGCATCTTTGTATGCTTGAATATGCTTCCCTGTCTTCTTACCCTTGTGTTTTTATTTGGCTTTCTGTAATGTTTCTAGATTTAGAAATAGAAATCATCAGGCTAACTGATAATTCATGATTAGCCATGCAAGGTTAATGGCTGTTTTTTTTTATTCTTAGTTTATAATATGAAGAGCAAAAAGTACATTTCTTTCTTACTAAATTACTCACGATTTCTTAATTACAAAAAATCCCACACTTTACCAAAGTCCATACTTTGCCCTATTTTTTTGTAATTGACTTACTATTGACTTGACGACATTAAATGTTTTTTTGGCTAAAATGTATTTTTGGTCCCTAATAAATGACCGAATTTTGTTTTTGGTCCCTGATAAATCATTTTGAAGCTTTTGGTCCTTGATAAATTTAAAATTTTGTTTTTAGTCCTCGTTGTTAGCGTACTACTGTTAAGTATTAAGTTATGCGTTAATTGACTATTTTCGAATTCACCTAAATAAATAAAATTGTTAAAATATTGAGCTTTTACTTGAATGAATCTTGTCAAATATGTCAATTAATGAACAACTTAACTTTTAACAATAGTCCGCTAACAACAAGGACTAAAAACAAAATTTTAAATTTATCAATGACCAAAAATTTTAAAAAAATTTATTAGGGACCAAAAGCAAAATTTGATCATTTATCAAGGATCAAAAACATATTTAAGTCTATTTTTTTTAACACAAAAAATCACTTATTTTTTTGGTAAATATTTCATCTATCTCATTATTTGTCTTTTTAAGGTAATGCATACATCTTAAGAAAATTAAAATATGATTTACTAATAGTGTAATTTGCAAAATATTATACTTAAAATATTTTTATTTTAAAATTCTTAAAAATGTCAAGTTAATAATTTGTCAAAGACAAATTAGGTGTAATTTATAGTCACGTAGGAAGTCTACTGTTATTTTGACAAATCTTGAGGTAATGGAATGGATTTACCCTTTCTTTTCCATCAAAAAAGTATTAGTAATAAAAAACGATAGTAATAGTAATACCCAAAAAGATAAAATGCTCTAACATCCTTTAACTTTTAGATGAGTTTCAATGACAACCACTAAACTAATAGAATCAGTTATTTAGCACCTAAATTATATAATTAGCAGCAATTTCTCTAAAGATAAGGTAGCTACTATAACAATCATGTACTATGTGTATAACATAAGTTTTATTAAATAGATCTGGCTTAAATATCAATTTGGTTCTTGAAAAATAGTTCCTTTTTAGTTTTGGTCTTTTAGAATTTTTTTATTTTGGTCCTTTAAATTATTTTGTAATCTTTGATGTCAAGTAACCTTTTAATTTTAATCCCAATTATTCTTTAAATACAATGTCATAATAAAAATTTTGACAATCTAGTGACTTATTACATCATTAAAGAGTCTGACAGGATAGTTACATGTAATTTTTTTTTGTCAAACTATGTTTTTAAATCCCTCTTTAACTAGTTTAACATCATTAATTGTTTTAAACAAACAAGAGTTTAAAAACACAATTTACTAGAAAAAAATTACATATGACTATTTTGTCAAACTTCTTGATAATGTAATACATCACTTGACTGTCAAAGTCGCTGTTACGACATCATTTAATGTAAACTCCTTAATAATGTAATAAGTCACTTAACTGTCAAAGTCGCTATTATGACATCATTTAATGTTTTTTACTTGATAGCAAGGACTAAAACCAAAACAAGATCATCTTTAAAGGATCAAAATAAAAAAAATTATCAAGGACCAAAACCAAAAAAATGTTATTTTTCAGAAAGCAAATTGATATTTAAGCCAATAGATTATTAAAGTATATATAAGAATTCTTTGTAAGGAATATAGTTTTTACTGTAATCTTTACAGTAGGTGATTTCTTGTACTATCAGGGGAACATATTTCTCTTAATTTTACTCAATCTGCAATGAAACAACCAGAAAATACTTCTACACTTCTGCTACTGTACAGTTTATTCAAGCAAACAGCCATGGTAATTCTCCTCAGAAACAATCTTATAATGATTCTCAATAGAGTGAATAAGGTTTTTGTGGACATGGTGGCGGTTGTTCTGGCCGTCATGGAGGCAGGAGTGGTTGTGGTGGTGTACAATGTCAAGTATGCAGCAAATTTGGACACATTGCTGCTTTTTGTTATCACAGATTTGATCCTTCATATATGCCTCAACAAAATTCATATAATCAGCATCCCTATTCTACTGGACAAAACCAATTTGTTCCAACCTCATCTGCTAATCAGCATCCCTATTCTGCTGGACAAAACCAATTTGTTCCAACCTCATTTGCTTCCTATGCACCACCACATAGATTCTCAACACTAGTGAATCCTTCCTACTTTAGACCACAACCCCAGGCTCATCAACTTACCTGCCCTACACCTTCACAATTTCATGGTGTACCTATTCACTACCAACCATCTGCACCTCAGGCATTTTTTACTCAATCCACTCAACCAGTTAGTTGCTCAATAGTCTCAAAACTGCTTTGTGGATTTGAGAGCTTTTCACCATGTTACTACTAATTCCACTAATCTTGCTAATGTAGAAGCTATTCAAGGAAATGAGCATATGATCTAGGAAATGGTCAAGGTTTGTCTACTCAATCTATTGGTTTTGCAACACTTAAGTCCATGTCTTATCCTCCTATTACTCTTATCTTAAAAATCTTTTGCATGTTCCTTCTATTACTAAAAATTTACTGAGTGTTAGCAAGTTTGCAAAGGATAATGATGTCTATTTTGAATTTCATCCTTCTCTCTGTTTTGTCAAATCACAAGTTGATCAATGTCTTACTTCAAGGCTTTCTTGTTCAAGATGGTCTCTATCAATTTCCATCTCTTCCACTCAGTTCAAGACTCTCTCAACATCTTCATGTCTCTCCTTCTGTCAATACTTTAGAGAAAATTTTTATTGTAAAAACAAGTAGTTCCACTTTAATTCCTCTTTGGCACAATAGGCTTGGCCATCCAAATTTTACTGTTTTTTCTAATGTACTCAAACATTGTAATATTCCCTCATTGAATAAAATGAAACTTGACTTTTATGTGGCATGTTGTATGGGTAAATCTCATCACTTACACTTCTCTTTCATGCCTCACTTCCTCTCTCACATTGGGATCATGCATTTCATACAACTACATGCCTCATGAATTGCATTCCGGCATCTCACCCTCCATATTTTATTCCTCTTGTTACTTTGTTTAACAAGAATCCAAATTATTCCTTCCTAAAAGTTTTCGGATGTGCTTGTTATCCCAATGTGTCCCTTTAATAATCACAAGCTGCAATTTCGCTCCATTGTCTTTACCTTTCTTGGATATTCTCCTCGTCACAGAGGATACAAGTGTCTTGATTCCACCGGCCATCTCTTTATCTCAAAGGATGGTTATTTTTTATGAATCTACTTTTCCCTTTGCTAATCAGAAATCAAAACCTATTATACCAACCACTACTTCCAAAGTGTTACCTCTTGGTGTTATTCCCACTATCATCTCTAAACCTACTATTTCACAAAACTCAAGGTTACCCAATGTTGCCTTAGATAATAGCATTCATTCTCAATCAATCTTACTTGCATAGTATGCTGCTTAAGGATCAATGTCCTCACCTACTTCTAATTTTCATTCTGGTTTTGAGTCTTTACCCTTAAGTCAGTCTGATCCTGTATCTGTTTTTGTTCCTCAACAGTCTCAATCTATTCATCCTATGCAAACTCGTTCAAAGTCTGGGTTTGTTAAACTGCATCTTAATCCTACTCCATTACTTAGGGTTGCAGAACCATCTACTGTGAAGCATGCTTTGGTTTCTCCTCCCTGGAGACAAGCTATGCAGGATGAGTATAATTCTCTCTTAGCCAATAATACTTGGACCTTAACCTCTCTTTCACCTAGGAAAACAACTATTGGTTGTAAATGGGTCTTCAAGATTAAAAAGAATACAAACGGGACCATTAACAAATACAAAGTTAGGTTGATTGCAAAAGGGTTTCATCAAAAGTTTGGTTGTGACTACTGAGAAACCTTTTCACCAGTTGTTAAACCAGTCACAATCAGACTCATTTTAACTCTAGCTCTCACTAATAATTGGCCTGTTCAGCAAGTTGATATTAACAATGCCTTCCTTCATGGTTTACTGGTTGAAGATGTCTATATGTTGCAACCACCTGGTTTTGAGTCTGATAATTCAGCTCTTGTCTACAAGTTGCAGAAAGTCATTTATGGCTTAAAACAGGCTCCCGGCGCCTGCTATGAGAGGCTTACTCAAACTCTTATTGACTTTGGGTTTATTCAAAGTAAATGTGATCTCTCTCTACTTGTTATTAAAATTGCCAATGGTTGTCTTTATGTTCTCATTTATGTGGATGATATCATACTTATTATAGGCAGCTCTGCCAAATACTACAGCAGTTATAAGTCAGCTAAATTCAGTATTCGCTCTCAAGCAACTTGGTGACCTTGAGTATTTTCTTGGAATTGAAGTCAAACATCTTCCTAATGGCTCACTTTTACTGTCACAATCAAAGTACATTTGTGATCTTCTTTCTAAGGCTGGTATGGAAAGTGACAAAGATATTTCTACACCTCTTCCTGGTGGTCTAAAACTATCCAAACATGGATCAGAATGCAAGGAAGATCCATCTTTATTCAGGTCCATTGGAGGGGGATTACAATACATTACTGTTACAAGACCTGAAATTGGATACAGTGTTAACAAGGTCTATCAGTTTATGGCTGAACCTTTGTTTCCACATTGGAAGGCAGTTAAAAGGATTCTAAGGTACCTAAAAGGTACTCTTTCTTTTGGCTTAAATCTTCAACCAGTAGCTCTGTCTTCTGTATATAGCCTATCTGCCTTTTGTGATGCAGATTGGGCATCTGATATTGATGACAGAAGATCAACCAACTTCTGGAGTTTGTGTGGTCTTTGGTCCCAATCTGGTATCCTGCTGGTCTAAGAAGCAAACTTTAGTTGCCCATTCAAGTGCTGAGGTAGAATATCAAAGTCCTTCCACCACTGCTTCTGAACTGCTTTGGATTCAGTCTCTTCTTCAAGGGTGGAAGATTTCCTGCCCACTCCAACTATATTTTGTGACAATCAAAGTACTGTTGCTCTCAGTTATAATCCTGTCTTGCATTCTTGCACTAAACACATGGAACTTGACATCTGTTTTGTGCAAGAGAAAGTTCTGAATCATTCTCTCATTGTTGATCATGTGCCAGCTCAAGATCAGAGCCCCTGTCCACACCAGATTTACTTTTCTTTGTGACAAACTCAGAGTCATTGATTTCCATCAATCCTCCTGAGTTTGTAGGGGGAGTATTAGAGTATATATAAGAATTCTTTGTAATAAAGAGGATAGTTTTTACTATAGTCTTTACAGTAGGTGATTTCTTGTACTGTAACTAACTGAGGTTAGTTAGCTTAGTAATTGCTGAATCAGCAAAGATGTAGCTTCTTCAGGATTCTTCCTTTGAGTCTATACAAATCTGCATTCGATCCATCACTTTTGGGTTAAGTAATAAAACTTCTCAGATTCATTTTCTCTTTTCTGTTTTTTCTTAAACACAAATTCTATTATAGATTTTAATAAAAATCTTTTCCAAGTAAAAGATAAAATATATTCTTATATCCACTAGCCAAATACCCCATGTGTCAAAATAATAATAAAACAAAACTCATACTCGTGATCAATATCTCTGCTTTCTATCTTTGAAGAATCTGTGGACCCCTCTTCTCCCTTCCCAATCAGCAGAAAGAGAAAAAGAAAATTGTCCCTGGATTAGCCACTACCATGTCAGAAAGAAAGTCCCATTTATCTGTTGAGTACTTCTGATTATTATTGTTCATTAGTGTGTTATGTTACTCAGTTTCAAAACCTGTGATGAAATGTTATTGAAATGCTCTTTTACTGTTTGATTATTTTTCAACTATATGATCAGTGCATGTGATTATAATGATAATGCAATATATTTCTTTGTAAATCAGACAATATTCCGCAACCCAAAAGCAATCAAACCATATGTCGTTCCATCCCCTGAGCTCTGCAATCTACCAGCAGCTGCTATCCACGCATCTTCAGATATGATTGTGGTTGTTGATTTGAATGCACCAGCGGCGCATGTTGCACAGCACAAGTGGCAACCCAATACACCTGATGGCCAGGGTACACCATTCTTCTTTCAACATGGAAAAGCTACATCAGGCTCTGCTGGTGGGAATCTTATACGCATGTTCAAAGGTCCTGGTGGTGAAGTTTGGCAATATCCCCAAGCATTGGCATTTGCTGTTTCTGGAATTAGAAGCCAAGCTATTGTTTCTATAACATGTGACAAAGAAATAATTACTGGTAATTGATCTCTTATACAAGAAAATTAGCTTTAAATAATAACCGTGACCACTAAAGTGGATTTTTAGCCTTGAAACATAGGGAATTATTACATGATATAATTTACCAATTTTAAGGAATTTTCTAAAGGGGATTTACGTGGGTGGTTTTCAGGATGTTAACATTACTTACATAGCATTTGGCATGTCCTATGTACTAGTATTTCTTAGAAATGAAAAAATTGTATGTGGCATTGCAGCTGTGCGTCAACAGCCTTTTTGTTCAGTAGAAGAGAAAAATTGTTATGGAAAAGATTTAGGTAGAAGAATAAGGAGAATACAATTATTTAGATATAAAAAATTAAATTAAAATAGTTCCTAGTTCCAACCTCTTCAGTTATTTTCTGGAAAATACTGATTAATTGAATTCACGGAAAAACGATGTAAAGCAATCATAGCAGCAACCTATATATTTAATTTAGCCAGATCTTTAAATAAACACTTAAATTAAGCAGGCGTTTAGTAAGTTTGATTGATCTTTGTGATTGGAACTTGCCATTGACATATATGGTTATAATATCCAAAACCATTATAAACATGAGAAATCTTTTTCCAAGAAATAGATCTTTTTGTTCTTTGAATTATTTTTTCTTCCTCCTCTCAGCTCTTAAAACCTTGTACTACATTTATAGTAGCTACCTTTATACTGCTTGGGTGTTTTACATCTAACTTTAAAATTGGACTTTGATTAGGTGGACATGCTGATAATAGTATAAGGTTAATATCCTCAGATGGCGCCAAAACCTTGGAAACAGCCTATGCACACTGTGCTCCTGTAACTTGCGTTGGTCTTTCACCCAATAGTGACTACCTGGTGACAGGATCCCGAGATACAACAGTTTTACTCTGGAGAATACATAGGGCACTTGCATCTCACTCAAGTGCCGGAGGAGAATCTTCTACTGGGACTGGCACACTTCCTTCAACCAGCAGTAGTTCTGCATCTCATCTGTTGATAGAAAAGAATCGTAGACGTCATATTGAGGGTCCTATACAAGTACTTAGGGGGCACCACAGTGAAATACTCAGTTGTTGTGTCAGCTCAGATCTTCAAACTGTTGTTTCGTGTTCTCACTCGTCTGATGTTCTACTGCACTCTATAAGAAAGGGACGTCTAATCAGAAGGCTGGATGGTGTCGTGGCTCATACTGTCTGTCTTTCCTCTGAAGGGGTTGTCATGACTTGGAATGAACTGAAACATGTTCTCAGTACCTTTACTCTTAACGGTGTTCTGATTGCAAAAACAGAATTACCTTTCTCTAGCAGCATTAGTTGCATGGAAATTTCTGTTGATGGCAGGAGTGCTTTGATTGGGATTAATTCTCAAGAAAATGGTAGAGCGTATAATAACAGTTGGATTTGGCAATCAAGTAAGTCAGGTATTGAAGATTTTTGTTCAGAATCTGAAGAAACTCACGATAGAAACAGAATAAATGCTCCGTCGCCATCAATTTGCTTCCTGGATTTGCACACTTTGGAGGTACAATATTAAGATGTTTAAATCGAACTGCCAAACAAAAATCAGATCTTTTATTTCTTGTCAGAATGTTGCTTTATGTGCCTGCAAACTTCCTTTACAGCTGATATTTTCTGCATATTTCTCATTTCACACACCATAAGAAAATACTTTCAGTAAGAACTGCATTTTGACTCTATCAAACCTCATGAGTCCAGTTGCCTTCCTACTATGCATCTCCTGCAGACTGTTTTTCAATGCTAACCACTCTACTATACTATCTTATGTAGGTATTTCATGTATTGAAGTTGAGAGAAGGACAGGATATCACAGCTCTTGCTCTAAATAAGGATAACACAAATCTTTTGGTTTCAACTTGGGATAAGCAATTGATTATCTTTACTGATCCGGCTGTAAGTTAAATCACTCTTGATAAGAATCATTGTCAAATATTAATCATTGTTGATTGCTTACACCTTACGAGTGAATTACTGTTTTTAAATATTCAGTGTGTCCTGGAAGTGATTTCTTTTTCTGATTCTAGTAAATTGGCTAAAAGGATAAACTTCGATATTTCACTTGCAATCTAGTTTCATACAAGAATAATCTCAGTTGCACATTATTTGGAATCTCACAATTTACACCTGTGCAGTGTGGTAGACTTTGATATTTTTATATGCTGTTGGACCAAATGCTCACAAATCAAATTCCACTAAATTACACTAGTGAGTGAGGGTATGACTTTGACTGGTGTGCAATTTCCATTTACTATTAAATTTAATAATTATATTAGATTTTCATTCTTTAACAAAAGGTTAAACTGTAAATTTCTGCAATATTATCCAAAATATTATTCCTTCAGTCCATCATAATAATCATAAATAAAACATTATACATTTTACAAATTTTCTGGTAAAGCCTACTCAATATGGTTGGTAATAATTTTCTGTTTATTGCTTGTGGCAGTTGAGCTTGAAAGTGGTCGATCATATGCTCAAGCTTGGTTGGGAAGGTGATGGGCTTAAGCACCTCATAAAATGATAAGCTTTTGCCTTTCATGGCATACGAAAGTGGATCACAGGTCTTTCATATACATAATAACTGCTAGGAAAATAGAATGGAATTATAACACTTCTGTTTGTAAGCATTATGGCTGCATCTATATGCCTCAAAGACATCTTGTAACATATGTAACAACCAACTCTGACCGGTTACCACCATAATATTAGGTTATTAGATTTAGCATAGGGTTCTTTTGCTCAACCAATTTAGCTGAAATATTAATATCTAACAAGCTTTTGACTGAGGTTTGAGTCATTACAGTTTTGTTCTCTATTTTTTTTTATCATGGTGAATGAAAATACCATAACCCTTCTTGCCTGTAAGGGACTCTTGATATTGCAAACCAAGGTTCGAATTATTATTATATAGTGTTCATATTTAGTGTTTAACAGTGTCTCAACAGAATTCTTTTTGGATAGAGGATACCTACAAGAAACCAAAAAATATATATTAATTTTAAAAATTAAATGAAAATTAAAAACTGAATTGGAAGGCAGCAAATGTGGAAATAGATGATTACACACACAACATTCAGTTTTGAGTGATCTTTATAACAAATATATTTTTAATTTATAGATTTTGAAGCATGAGTTATGGTGCTAATAATTAAGTTAATTTTTTCTTGTCACTTAAACATTTTGAATGTTTTGTTGCTACGTTTCAATTCTTTACTGTTTTTTTAACCAATTTACACTTACGTTAATAACTCTTATTTATTTAGTTTCTCAAATGAACGAGTCATTGATTTCATTCTATGAAAAATTATTATTTATTCAAGATAATGAGTCACTTTTATGTAATTACCGATTTTTTATCCTGTGTGCATTATACGGATTTGCTTATCATATTACAAAATTATAAAATATTTAGTAGTATATTAAATATAACTACATTAAACCTATTAAGATCAGCCCAACAATAAAGGGTTTTTTTAAGGAAATAATAGAAGATTTGAGTAATACACATGAAAAGTTAGGTTCATTTTCATTACTCCTATTGTATAGCCAAAAAAACATATAATTACGTTAAAATTGAAGATGATTGATTATATTGTTAATTGGATAGATGTTATCTTCAAAAATATTAAGCCTATTAAAATTTATTATGATTTATTTTTATAGCAATGCAATTAATATCTATATGGGATGCATAAATTCAAAAAGAATGTGAATATAACAAATTTAGATATTTCTATTATTGTTGATACTACTATTAATACATAAATTCAAAAGGAATGTGAATATGTCAAAAGGGCATATTGGTATTTGTATAATAATAAATGGTCGAAGACATATTGGCATTTCAAATAGAAGTAGTTAAACGAGTAGACCAACACCACCTTGTCTTATCACAACACAAAGGAGTTATTAGGCATTAATAATTAATAAATAAATAATATAATTATTTTTTTATTAATTATCAATGATTAATAATCACATAATTAGCTCAATAATAATGATAAATCTATAAGATAAGACCTATAATCTCAAGTTCGACAAGATTATTTATAAATATGAGTAAGTACAAAAAGTAAAGGTTATTGTTCATTTAATCACATAACCACTCTCTCAAAATCGCAACTATTTGTTGACTTGAGTGTTGGAATGTCTTTTATAAGTATCTTCATCTCAATTTTGAAAGGTAGTTGTAGATTTGGCTAAGGAGAAAATCACCTATGTATTCTTTTGTAGGTACATTTTGGTGCCAACGTGGTACTCGAAAGATATTCTCTTTTAGCCCAAGGATATGGTTTTAACAAGGAGCAAAACATTGAACCAACAAGATCCCGATTTGGGAGAAAGTAGGGGAGTGCATTTAACACGAGTTGATATGAATACCTCAAAGGTAATAAGGAAGTTGCGAGTAAATATGGAAGTTATGAAAAAGAAACATGAACAAGAATTGAAAAAATTGAAGAGGGAGAATCCAGAAATGTGTAACCAATCAAAAACCTAGAAACCGTCTCAGCAAACAAAAACACATTACAAACACACAGAGACCAATACACTCGTCCACCCTCACAAATAATTATGAAACAAACAATTGGAAATAGTAAGTAGGAGAATACTAATTGAACATCCATCTTAACTAATTCAATTGTTACTATGAGTTGGCAACACCTTTTTCTTAATAGTATTATGGAAACCCCAATCCTAGCAAATTGGCAAGGTTTGACATTAGATCAGCATGATGGCACCACAGACCTAAACGAAGACGTCGCCATTTTTGTCCAAGGAGGAAAATTCTTAGGTTTTATGTTAACTCACAAAGGCATGGAAGCCAACCCAAATAAGTGCAAAGTCATCATAAACATGTGTAGCCCAATGACAATAAAAGAAGTGCAGAGATTTGTGGGAAGACTTGTGTCTCTATCTTGGTTTCTTCTAAGGTTAGCTGAAAAGACATGTCCCATCCTTAGGTTGCTTAAGAAAATAAGGACATTTATAAATGGGATGAAAAATATGAGTAGACATTCCAATAGTTAAAGACCATCTTGGCCACACCACCAATTTTGTCAAAACCTAAGAGTGGTGAATATATGTTTGTATACTTCTCAATATCTAATGAAACAATTAGTGTTGTTCTTGTACAAGAAGAGAAAAAAGTCCAATCCCTCATATACTTTATTAGCATAGTCTTACAAGACTTAGAAAGCAGGTACCACATGGTTGAAAAATTGGCTTTATCCTTAGTGAATGTGGAAAGGAGACTTTGACAAATACTTCCGAAGCCATCAGATCATAGTCAGGACATATCATATCATTGCTAAGTCTTACAAAAACCTAAACTCGCTAGAAGGATGATGGCATGATCAATTGAACTATTGAAATTTGACATCAAATACGAGCCACAAAGGGCAACCAAAGTGCAATGCTTAGCTTATATTTTGAATGAGTTGCATCCAAAGTAGTAGAATAATGACAAATGTTGGACATTGCATGTAGACAGGTCTTCCAACAAGACCAAAAATAGGGCAATAATTATACTAGAAAGGCCCATAGGTTTAGTCCTAGAAGAATTCTCTTATATTTGACTTCAAGGCATCCAACAATCAAACAAAATGTGAAGCCTCATAGCCAAACTAACCTTAATGTTAGAAATAAAAGCAAGAAGAATAAAGTGCATAAGTGATTCTTAACTAGTGGTGGGACAACTGACCAAGGCATTCCAAGCCAAAGAAATCCAAATTCTAAATTTGTTTCAAAATGTTAAAAATTTTATAGATAATTTTGAACAAATGGAAGTTTGTTACATACCAAGAGAGCAAAACTCCATACCATATTTACTAGCTAAGTTGGCTAGCATTAAAAAAAATAGGTCAACATAAAACCATCATTCAACATATCATACATAGTCCTAGCATAGAAGAAACAAGTGAAAGTATGCAAGTAGACATAGAGGAAAGAGGATGAATGACCCCTCTATATACCTATCTAAAGAAAGAACAGTTGCCAAATGTCAAAGAAGAGGCCAAAAAGATTAAAGTATAGGAGTCAAGATATTTATTGATTGGGGGAGATTTATACAAAAGAGAGTTTTTGATTCTACTATTAAAATGTTTAACTAAAGAACAAGTTGCATATGTCATGGAAGAAATTCATAAAGACATTTGTGGAACCCATTCTAGAGAAAGAACAATGGCATTCAAACTCTTAAGAGTAGGATGGCTCACTCTCATAAGCGACTACTCATAATACGCACAAAAATGTATCGATTGTCAAAAGCACAACAACCTAATACATTAATCGCCTAATCAATTGCATGCAATATTCTCACCATGGTCTTTTTACACTTAGGGGATGGATATTCTTGGACCATTCCCAATAGCAAGAGGGCAATGAAAATGTCTTCTAGTAATAGTGGATTATTTCACTAAATGGATTAAAGTAGAAGTTGTGGCAAGCATCACAGCTCATAATGTGAAAAAATTTGTCTAGACAAACATTATCACATGATTTGGCATCCCCAAGCCATCATCATGAACAATGGACGACAATTCTTTCACTCTAAGTTTAAATCCTTTTTCAAAGAGATGAAAATACAACACCGAGTAATTTCAATCGAACATCCTCAATCAAATGGTCAAGCTGAAGTAGCAAACAAAGTCATTCTAAGAGAATTGAAAAAGAGGCTAGGATCGGCAAAAGGTGCATGGGCAAATGAACTCCTTAAAGTCCATTGAGCATATAGATGCACACCCCAATTGTCCACAAGAGAAACACCTTTTTAGCTAGCATATGGAGTAGATGTTATGATACCACTTAAAGTAGGAGAACCATCCTTGAGAAGAAGTTAGTATAACCTAGAAGACAATGAAGAATCCATGAAAGTTGAGTTTGACTGCCTAGATGAAATTTGAGAAACAGCAAGGGTAAGGGAAGCAATAGGTAAGCAAAGAGCATCTAGGCACTATAAGTCGCTAGTAAAACCAAGAACCTTTCAAGCAAGTGATTTGGTTTGGTGTGTTCAAGGAGAATGTCTACAAGGAATCTAAAAAGGGAAAACTTATAACTTTCAGGTGAATCAAACTTTGGGTAATGAAGCATACAAGCTTGAATACCTCTCAAGAGAACTAGTCACAAACTTGGTATGCAACACACTTTAAGTTATATTTTAGTTAAACTCATGTAAAATGATAATGTACTCTTTTTCCTACTTCAGTCTTTTTTCCCTACAAGAACGTGAAATTTTTTTTTGGCCAAAGAACGAGGCATACCAAATACATCAATGAAATTAAAAGTTCAAATAATTCAATATTCTTGTATTTCTTCATGTTTACTTAATTCAATTTAAGGTTTCCCTGCCAAAGTACCCACCTCAATCAAGAACATGCCTATAAAAATCAATTATATGTTTCCTAACCGAGGTACCCACCTTAGTCAAGGATGTGCCTATGAAATCAATTAAAGGTTTCCCTCCTAGGTACCCACCTCAGTCAAGGACACACCTATAAAATAAATCAAAAGTTTTAATGCCAAAGTGTATATCTTGACTAAGGGCATGCTTATGAAAATCAATTAAAGATTTTCCTACTAAGGTACCTACCTTAGTAAAGGACGTGCCTATAAAAATCAATTTAAGGTTTTCCTGTCAAGATACACACCTCGATCAAGCATGTGCCTATGAAAATCAATTAAAGCTTTCCCTGTTGAGATACCCACCTTGATCAAGGATGTGCCTATAAAAATCAATCAAAAGTTTCTCTATCGAAGTGTACACCTCAACTAAGGATATGCTTGTGACAATCAATTAAAGATTTCTCTAGCGAGGTACCCATTTTGGCAAAAGATGTGCCTATAAAAATCAATATAAGGTTTTCTTGTCGAGGTACACACCTCAATCAAAGATTGTGCATATTTTAGTTTATTGTTTGTCGAATTAACAATTTTTTTATCCAAACTAAGTCATGCCAAAAACAAGTAATGAACTTAAGATATAAAGGATGTGAAGGTAATTTTTCCTTAGCAAACTCCGTAGCTACCTTTCAGAACTAAGATGGAAATACCTATAAAAGGCATTATGATGTTCAAGTCAATAGATAGTTACGATTTAGAAAAAGTGATTATGTGATTAAATGAACAATCCTTATATACTTACTCGTATTTATACATAATCTTAGTGGGCCTGAGATTGAATTTATCATTATTATTGGGCTAGTTATTTGATTATTAATCACTGATAATTAATAAATAATTATATTATTTACTTATTAATTATTAATTTTTTATTACCCCTTTGTGTTGTGGTAGGTCGAGGTGGTATTGGCCTACTAGATCAATTTCTTTTTTTTATATGCTAACATGTCTTCAACCATTTATTATTATGCAAAAATTGATATACCCTTCTTAGCATATCTCTACTCGATTGTTTAGACTCATAGGACTCCCCAAGCCTAGAATTGAATACCTCTCAGTCCATATTAAAGTAAAACAAGTAAAAAGCCTAGCATGTACCTAGAAAGTATCTCAACAAATCAATCAAGTAAACCAATAAATCACCAAAATATCTTGGCATTTATATCTTGATACTTGATTCTTGGTACTTGATAAATTAACTAACATGATAAAAAAAACTAATGAATCATGGCCATTTATAAGAAATCGATCTTGTAAAGCCCAACATACCCAAATCCCTACCAATAGTAATCAACATTCATCAACGATTGAGATTCATTGACAATCTCAATTCCTTATTGATGAATATGAAAATTGAAAGGACATATGACAATTACAAAGTCTAAAGTATGTCAAAAAATGTTGAAATGGTAAGTCCTCTTCTTAGCTTAAAAAGTGCACCAAGAACTGGAGGCACGTATATCGATAGAGATATGCTAAGAAAGGTATGTCAATCTTTGCATAATAATAAATGGTTGAAGACATGTTAGCATACCAAAAAAAGAAATAACTGATCGAGTAGACTAACACCACCTCAACATATCACAACACAAAAGGGTTATCAAGAATTAATAATTAATAAATAAATAATATATTTATTTATTTATTAATTATCAATGATTAATAATAAAATAATTATCCAAATAATAATGATAAATCCATAAGCTAAGACCTATAATCTCATAACCATCAAAATTATCTATAAATATGGGTAAGTACAAAAAGTAAAGGTTACTATTCATTTAATCACATAAGGTTACTATTCGTTTAATCATATAATCATTCTCTCTAAAACGCAACTATATGCTAACTTGAGTGTCAAAGTACCTTTTGTAGGCATCTAATCTCGGTTATGAATGATAGTTGTAGAACTTGCTAAAAAGAAAATTACTTTTTGTATCATTTTGCAAGTATAGTGAATATAACAAATATGAATATATAATTATTCAAATGTTTAAATAATCTTTTGGTCCCAATAAGATATGAGGTTTTGATTTTAATTATTCAAATATTTTTGTTTTAATTTTAGTCTATTGAATATTTTTTCTTTTAGTTCTACTATCAATTAATAATGTTAAATGATAACGTAACAATAATAATAATAATTTATTGATTTGTTACATCATTAATAGTCTAACAGAATAATAACGCGTAATTTTTTTTTATAAACTACATTTTTAAATCTCTATTTATTCAAAACAATTTATAAGAGATTAGTTGATAAGGAAACAAATTTAGTGTGTCTGAAAAGTAGAGGATCAAATGTAATATTTTAAAAATAAAAAAACCAAATTTAATCATGTAAATATAAAAGAACCAAAAAAGAATAATTTATTTTATATTTATTACCTTTTTATCTAACTAATTTATTGTTTTCTTCCATCTGGGTAAATTTGAATTTTCTTTTATTAGATAATTTCTTCTTCTTTTTTGACCATTTTATTTTATTTTATTTATGTTTCCTCTCTAAGTATTCAATTTGTTGGATATTATGGTTTGTAAAGGTAATTAAGTTTGCTTTCATGATTATTTTTCAATTTTAATTATTATTTTAAAAATCACACTAAGAGCGTTTGGAACAATCTAATATTACAAGGGTTCAAGCAAGAAGCCATTCAATTCAAGATCGTGGTTGCGTTCAATGACTTGGTTTCTAGGGGCGAAGATGGTGATTGTGGTTGTCGACAGTGTCTTCCAAGTTTTGGAGAAGGGCTTTCTCAATAAGTTTTGCGAGTTTGGTATAATGGGATTTAGTTTGTGGTTTAGCAGAATTTGGTTATAACAAGGGAAGAATAGGTGCTTTTTGTAAAAAAAAAAATGAAAAAGGAGGTGTATTAAGTAAAACAAGGAGGTGCAGTTAGCAGAATGAGACTTCTTGTCCAATATCTGATTTTCTTCTTAATAATTATTTTAAAAGGATAAATTACCACTTTCATTCATGAAAATGAAAGACACCGTTAATTTAATTTCTAAAAGTAATAAAGTATCAAACAATGAAGTATAATTTATCACTTATTTTAGTTAAAATTTTAAAAAGTTATGATGACTTAAGTCATAATATTAATATATTTTCAAAATTTAAAATAACAATAAATAATTAAAATTAGAAATTAAAGTAACAGAATAGAAACTTTTTGATATTTTATTGCATTGACAATTTCTTACATTTTGATCATTTACCCTACTTTTAAAACATAGAATAAAATACATTATTAACTTAGTTTAAAACAATAACCTGTCGACTCATATATCTTTAAATTTTGAAATACACTTTCATTATTTTTTATTCAACAACTTTGAGCTTTTCAGTAGATTTTCGATTGCTCCAAAAATCATCTTCTAATCCCTGTATCTGTGGAAGGCCTTGATTTCCAGACCTCCATCGATATGAAGAGTTAGCATCGTCTTGTAGGTGACATTTTTCTTCTCATCATTCAATTTAAAGCGGAAACAGCCTAGCAAGAATGCTGAGAATATCTTCATCTGCCTATAAGCAAACTCCTTTCCTAGACAAATCCGAGGACCAGCCTGCAGATGAATGAAAATTCATTTTAAGGATACACACACAAATGGTGTTGACCTCTCTTAGTTACTTAAAGAAATCAATATTAAATGCTTTTGATTTTCATGATGTTAAATGTTTATATTTTTTTAAGACTTTAATTTCTATTTATCATAAGTCTTTTTATATTATCAACTACTCCCTCCAATTTTTTTATAAAATTTTTTGGACAACAATCACACGAGATCCATAAAAATAATAAATTAAGTTATTTTTATTAATTTTTTAAAAAAGATGTTAAATTATCTATCAATTTTATTCTCATTGATCATCATTAAATTATAATGTATTATACTTTATTTCAATAACAGGAAACACAATTACTCATAATCTTTAATATGGATACATAAAAAAATAAAATAAAAATAATTTTTTTAAAACTATAAAATATCTTGTATTGTAGATCATTAATTCTTTTAAAATTATGTAAGAATAAAAAAAAGTAATAAAAAATTATCATTA